>MJUU01055585.1:9401-26828 GCA_002080025.1 Modiolus philippinarum | reverse complement strand
TTGCGGTGGGGTAAAACTCGTTTTCTTGGATCCAAACCCTCCCCCTATATGTGGTGAATGGCTTAAAAAATAAATACTCAAAAAGACTCACCGTAAAAATCAAACTAGAAAAAAGTCCAACTTATCAAGACGAGTACCCTTACAATGAATTACATAAAACATGAAAACAATACACACAGGTACTGTCCGGACAAATGCTCGCAGTTACTGACAGCTAGCTAAGGACATGATTTCCGTTGACTAAGATATCAAGCCTTCTTACATATGAAACTTCAATTGAAATACCTCTAAATAGATTTGGTATAACAACATCATCAATTATGAAAGAAGAACATGATATTGTGCAATGCCAAATACTGCCAATATGAAAAATTGTTTAAATTTAGTTATGGTGTAAAGCGTTTAGGAGATGATCAATGTTTTTGCCAACAAAAACCAAAAGTAAACACTTAAAAACAATACTGTATTTATATCCTTTATGAATTAGTTTGTTCAACGGGTTAATAAGTTTGGAAGGACAATTTTTGAATTTATGCGCTTTGTAAATGATATTGCCATAGAAGTTTGGATGTGAAATGCCCTGATGTATAAGAGTCTTGCATGTAGAACCAAATTTTCTTAATAAGTCAATGTATCTATAATGAAATTTAGAGAATGTTTTTATCAATTTATGATATCTAAACCCTTGGTGCAGAAGTTTTTCAGTGAGACAAAAGAAATGTAATTTACGATGCCCATTGTGTACCAGAATGAATTAAGTGATAATTTCAGCGATCTTTAAAGGGTAACTTGAATTAAAAAAAAAACAAACAAACAAACAGCTCTTAGATATCTCAGGCATTCTCAACAAAAATATTCCATATTAATGACCAAGAGTATATGTGTTGTGGTTGTCTTATATAAGGTTTTGTCGGGTAAAATATGACAGCGGTTGTACAACACTTTGTCGGTTAATTTTAATGCTTCTTGACAAAATGTATGCAATACTAAAAGACAACATGGTTGGAGTGTTTTCAACTTTTAGTAGTGCATTCAATTAAACTGCAGCTAGGGGATGGTGGCTTCAAGATAAAGAATAACAATAAAAGCGGTGTTCCATTGCTTGGTTTTATTTGTTCTGTATTTATTTTTTTTTTTTGTATGCACTAATGACCAAGTGCGAATCGACGAGATCATTATGGTAGTCAACACAATATATGCTATTGTCGAAAAGGTAATTATTACTGTCGTAAACATTATTAATTTATGACAGTAAAAATTCCTTTATCGGAATCGCATCTGTTGTTTAGACTCTGGTAATGATACCATCCATTCGCACTAGGTAGGTATTTTTTTCTTTTTTTTTCTTTCTTTTTTTTTGTTCTCTTTTGTTTGTTTGTTTTTTATTTTATTTATAATTTATTTTTTACTTTTTGTTTTTGTTTGTTTGTCTGTTTTTTTTACTATTCACTTTTTACTTTTTGTTTGTATTTCTTTAATTCTGTTGTTTTTTTTCTCCTATTTTTTCTTGTTTTTTTAAGATCATATTATTTAATAAGAGATTTTGAGATTGATTTCAACATTCTATCCGAGACTTCTCAGACGAGATAACACAAGTTTAAGTGTTATCATTTTTTTTAAATCGTATATGTTTCGCTCTGATTTAGGACGGTAGTAGATTCAATACATATTTACTGGATAAGGATAACATTCTTTTAAGTACTGTACTGGATAATTTAAATCAGTGTTTGATTGGGTAACAGATTGTTTGTGATATCTTGATAATGAAGTTTTCTTTCCAGCAAATCAATTCTATATTTCATTTGAGATTTAACACCCGTACAGTCGCTTTGGTTTTGGTCGATCACAAGCTGTGGTGTAGTATGGGATGTTTTATCGGATCAGAACGAAATGAGCAATCTTTGTTAAGGACCTTCCATACTTCATTCCTGCAAAGTTAAATACATTTGCTCCAGAGGTTTCAGAGGAGAAGATGAAAATGTGATTTTCCCATAGGGTCCAATATTAAACTATGTTCCATGCTGGCAGTCATGTTTTTATCAGATCTAAGGGAAATGAGCAGTCTTTGTTAAGGACCTTTAGTACATTATTCCTGTGAAGTTTGATTGAATTTAATTCAGTTGTTTCAGAGGAGAATATAAAAATGTGATTTTTCAATACGGTCCAATGATAAACTATGTTACGTGGTAGCCATGTTTTTATCGGATCGGTACGAAATGAGCAATCTTTGTTGAGGACCTTTAGTACATCATTCCTGTAAAGTTTTGTTGAATTTGCCTCAGTGGTTTCTGTTGTATACGTCCTTGTTAACACCAACACTTAATTAGACATAATCCAAACATCTCACAATCTCACATATTTTATTCATTCTCATCCTTTATAACAAATCTAGTTAAGCACTCCGTTAACTCCGTTGTACGAAAATTAAATGAAAACAAAGAAAGAAAGAAGATATTGCAATTGGAGGAGTCAATATTATTGAAGTCAACTCATGAACAATAAACTGATTCTTGAAGGAGTCTAATTTCGAGTTTGGCGACGGTTTCAGAGGAAAAGATGAAAATGTGATTTTCCCTTAGGGTCCAATGTTAAACTATGTTCCGTGCTGGCGGCATTGTTTTTTCTCAGTTCGAGACAAAATTGGCAATCTTAATGAAGGACCTTTATTATATCATTCCTGTAAAGTTTGGTTGCATTTGCTTCAGTTGTTTCTGAGGAGATGAAAATGTGATTTTTCCCATTGGGTCAAATGCTTAACCTAAGTTCCGAGTTGGCTGCCATGTTTTTATCGGATCTGAACAAAATGAGCAATCTTTGCAAAGGACCTTGCATACATGTACATCATACCTGTAAAGTTTGGTTGAATCTGCTTCAGTGGTGTCAGAGGAGAAGATGAAAATGTGATTTTCCCCTATGATAATCCCATGCTCCGTGCTAGGGCCATTTTTTTTTTTATCTAACCGGAACGAAATGAGCAATCTTTGTTTAGGACCTTTAGTACATTATTCCTGTAAAGTTTGGTTGAATTTGCTTCAGCGGTTTCAAAGGAGAAGTTGAAAATGTGATTTTCCCATAGGGTCCAATGTTAAACTTTGTTTCCCCGCTGGCAGCCATGCTTCTTATCGGATCGGAACGAAATGAGCAGTCTTTGTAAAGGACCTTCCAAACATCATTCCTGTAAAGTTTGGTTCGAGAATTTGCTTCAGTGGTAATAGAGGAGAAGATGAAAATGTGAAAATTTAACGGACGGAGCACGGACGCCAAGTGATGGCAATAGGTCACACTGACCCTTTGGGTCAGGTGAAAAACAAATTCAAAATGAAAAACAGCCAATCAAAGATTGTGATCCCCCCGCTGCCCCTTTTTGGACCCCCTCCCCTTGTAAAAAAAGACAAGTGTTTTTGAAACTAAATTAATCATCGTACCTGTAAAACACCAAAAAAAATATGGTTGCTAGGTAGAATTCCAAAAAATAATGGGTCTTTGAGAAATTCAGGAACTTTACCAAAATTAGAATCAAAGATTTTTGAAACCTGGCTTTTGAAAATCATCATTTTTACTGTAAGGAATCGGTCTTTGAGAGTTTCAGAAAATTTACTAAAATTAGAATCAGTCTTTTGCACTCTGATTATCTTCAGTACTGTAAGGAATTGAAAAAGACATGGTTGCTAGGTAGAATATCGAAAAATAGTAGTTCTTTGAGAGTTTCAGGAAATTTACCACAATTAGAATCAAAGATTTTTGCAATCTGACTATTGAAAATCATCATTGAAACTATAAGGCATCAAAAAAGATATGGTTGCTAGGTAAAATTCAAAAAAGTAATTGGTTTCTGAAAGTTTCAGGAAATTTACCAAAATCAGAACCAAAGATTCTTGCAACCTGACAGTTGAAATTCATCCTTATAACTCTAAATAATTGAAAAAAATACGGTTGCTAGGTAGAATTCCAAAAAATAATGGGTCTTTGATAGTTTCAGGAACTTTACCAAAATTAGAATAAAAGTTTTTTGCAATCTGACCATTGAAAATGATTATTAAATCTAAAAGGCATCAAAAAAGATATGGTTGCTAGGTAAAATTCCCAAAAATAATGGGTCTTTTAGAGTTTCAGGAAATTTACCAAAATAAGAATCAAAGATTCTTCAACCTTACAGTTGAAATTCATCATTACAACTCTAAATAATTGAAAAAGATATGGTTGCTAGGTAGAATTCCAAAAAATAATGGGTCTTTGAGAGTTTCAGGAACTTTACCAAAATTAGAATCAAGTTTTTTTTTAAATCTGACCATTGAAAATAATAATTAAAACTATAAGGCATCAAAAAAGATATGGTTGCTAGGGAAAATTCCAAAAAATAATTGGTCTTTGAGAGTTTCAGGAAATTTACCAAAATTAGAATCAAAGATTCTTTCAACCTGACAGTTGAAATTCATTATTATAACTCTAAATAATTGAAAAAGATATGGTTGATACGTAGAATTCCAAAAAATAATGGGTCTTTGAGAGTTTCAGGAACTTTACCAAAATTAGAATCAAGTTTTTTGCAATCTGACCATTGAAAATGATAATTAAAACTATAAGGCATCAAAAAAAAATATGGTTGCTAGGTAAAATTCTAAAAAATAATTGGTCTTTGAGAGTTTCAGGAAATTTACCAAAATTAGAATCATATTTTTGAAATCCTAGTGTTCATACTAGCTGATGACATTAAAATATTACTTAATTATAAAACTTCATGTTGAAATTTCAAAAATTATTAGTCTTTGACATTTTCAGGAAATTTACCAAATTTGGCACCGGGGTCTAAATTGCAAAAGCTTAGAATGTATTCAAAGAGCAATTCCAATAATTCCTCATGAAAAAATAAACCACAAAATCAAAATTATACATAGAGTTCAAATGTTCTGATGAGTACTAATTGTTTAACATATTTTGGCCCCTTAATGGCATGCCCCCTGGAGTCATACCGAAAGTCCGCTATCATCAGTAAATGAGATGCATATAATCGATTTTGCATACAAAATTTCAGCTTCCAAACATGAATACTTCAGAAGATTTCGCTTATTACTGGATATCTCGAAATATATTTTCGCTCATTTGTCCGCCCTGAGGGCAAATTTCAAAATCCGAAAACTTCGGCACATACAACTTTTATAGTGTCACTTATACCCTTATTACAAGGTTTCTGCAATTTAAGGTGTAAGAGGAGTTCCAGCGGAATCGATTTTTTCGTTTTTTGGCCCCCCTTAGAGGCCATGCCCTGAGGGGTCATACCAAAGTTCCGACACCGTCTGTGAAGTTGCTACATAATATATGAGTCCATATCCGAGTTTCAACTTTCTAGCCCAAATGGCCTTGGAAATTTCTTCAATTATTGGATATCGCGAAAATTCGTTTTCGCCCATAATTTGCCCCTAGGGCGTTTGACCTAAATTCCGAATCCACAGTGCGCTACTTCTGTTTATACTCTAGTATGGTGCCGAGTTTCAAATTTGTATCTCTTATAGTTCAAGAGCTATCGGGAGCATTACAAACGCACGTACGTACATACAGACGGACTGCATTACATAATCCCCCCGCTTTCGCTAAGCGGGGGGATAATAATTCCATAACTAAGTCAGGTGCACATCTTCAATTGTATAGATACATTTTGTGAGTTTCAAGATTTGGGTGGACTCTATGTTGAAAATGTCGATGATAATAGACCAAGTTCCAAAGTCTGGAAAACAGATATATATTTTCTAAAAAATCCGCAAATATATATTTTGGTTAAACAAAATTTGCCTTGACCTCCGAATCGAATTGTCTTTCCCTGATCAGTTAGGCACAGACTGTTTGATTTTCAGGGGTTGGCCTAGGATCTTGATCCATTAGCCGGAATTTTTTGGGGGGTCTGTTTTGATGGCCAGATAACTTTTCCACAATGCACTATGCTAGGAATATTTGTTGAGCAAGGCCTTATTTCCTACTGTACAGCACACCTGTCAAGTGTCACGCGATCAGCACCAGTCTCAGACAAAGCTTATAAAAATATGCTGAAAGTTCTTTTGATCTTCCATTTTATGCTTTGGTCTGTCACAATCTAAACTAATCTCCAGCAATGCAATTATCAAAACTTGACAGGTGTGGAACAAAGTGAAGGTCAGATTTTTTTTAAACCCAGGTACATGTCACGGGATTTCTTTCTGTTCAGCACAAAAAGACCCTTTCACGATAACTGCATTCCTGCAATTTTGAGTGGAAAATGATAACAGTTCCCGCAAAAATGACGTCATAGGACAGTTAATCAATACATCACATATATATTATGACGTTGCATTTTACCCACTCAAAGGCATATGAGGGATTGTGCAAATTTCAGGACTGCAGTATCTTTAAAGGGTTTATTGTGTCTAGAAAACTTTTTTCGAAAAAATCCCAGGCCTTCACTTGAAAAATCAGGAGTTTCCAATTGGTAAATTTTCCCAGGAAATATTGACGTCACAATATAGATTTTTAAACCTTTTAATTAAAAATACTTAAAACACTGTGATCCATGTGGCCATGTCTACTCAATTCACAACAACAAGCGAAAATAGAGAATCTATCAATTTGTGATCTCAATTTATTATAGGTTAGCCTTAAAAGTCTCTACAACCAGATAAACCAAGTATTCGTCATGTCCAGTGTTCTAAAATATCCCAGGACAACCCCTGAAGGTATAATATTCCGAAGGTCTGATTGTCCGATAGTACGGTAGTCCGATAGTCTGAAAGTCCAGTAGTCCGAAGGTCCGATAATCCTAAAATGTCTGCTTTGAACATATTTTGGTACTTAATTCAACATTGAGGTAGTGTATTTTTTCATTCTAAAAATCTTCAAAGTATATTCTGGTTTTAAAAAATTGTGTGAAAAATCAGACTTTTTGATATCAGAATATGGGATTTTTTTTTTATATCGGATCAGATTTATTGATTTCAAATATATTGTCTTGTATCAATCGAAGGCTCACATAAGCCTGTATCGCTCACCTAGAGGCTATAGATGTAATGAGATTTTAATTAGTTACATATTATTTTTTTACAAAAGTTAACAATTTACAAAATTTTTCCATACAGTCCTTTATAAAACTTTCTTCCCTGGTGGCGCTTTTTTGGATTTCTGCTCAGTGCAAATATATAACATCTTGTATTTGTGATCAGTTCTATATCATACATTTGTTCAATGACTATCATGTTGCCATGCCTATTTAATATAAACTCTTTATATATGAAACTGATTTCAACAATTAACTATTAAAAAAAAGGTCCCGTAGGGTCCAATGTAAAACTAAGATCTGCACCGGCGGCCATCTTGGATTTATAACTTGTAAAAAAATCATACATATTTTAATAACCACCATGTTATGATGCCTAGTTAATACAGGTGTCAACTCGCTGTAAACGGGTACATTCAAGAATTAACAATTTACAGCATTTTCCCATAGGGTCCTATGTCAAACTAAGTTTGCCGGCGGAGACCATCTTGGATAAGATGTGAAACTACCGGACAATTTTTGAAATTGTAGTTCTTAATCATGTTGATAAGCTGAACACTTTTGCTATTCAAACTAATATTCAAGCTGTTCCCATACAGCTCATTAAAATTATTGCAGTTGGAGTTAACATATGTGTTATGGTCTCATGTTCATTTACTCCATATCCTTTCGTAAAATATTAAACCTGTATATCTGAAATAGTTTTGGATGTATTTCTCAAAACAATAACTAGAGGCTCAGAGACTGACCCTGTATCGCTCACCTGACAAAATGCCATGCATGACCAAAAATATGTTTATTATCAATGGGTCTAATATTTAGCTATGTTCTCCTTAAGCACTCATGTTTTTGTCTGATCCTATTGAAATATTAGTAATTTTTGCAAAGGACTTTCAAAACATTTAGTTAAATTTGCTTCAATAGTTTCAGAGAAGATGATGAAAAGGATGGTTTTCTTATACCAGGCTCCGATGTTAAACTATGTTCTGAAATGGAAGCCATGTCTTTTGCCGGATCGAAATGAAATGAATAATCTTTGTAAATGATCTTTAGTACATCATTCCTCTAACGTTTGGTTGAATTTGTTTCAGTGGTTTCGGAGGAAAAGATGAAAATGTGATTTTTCACATAGGATCCAATGTTAACCTACGTTCCGCGCAGACAGCAATGTGTTTTATCGCATCGAAAGAAAATGAGCAATCTTTGTAAACGACCTATAGTACATCATTCCTGTAAAGTTTAGTTATCCCCTCGCCCAACGGAGTTGGGGAGGGGATACAGCATCTCGCCCGTCCGTCCGTCCGAGTGTCCGTACGAGTGTCCGTCCGTTCGTCCCACCTCAGGTTAAAGTTTGCGTTAAGGTTCATATCTGAGAAACTACATGTGGCACATCAATCATCTTTGGTCAGTGGATGCGTCTTGGAGAGTGATGCTCCTTCAGATGATAATTGGGTCACTCTGACCTACATTTTACGCTTCAGTGACTCAGGTTAAAGTTTGCGTTAAGGTTCATATCTGAGAAACTACATGTGGCACATTAATCATCTTTGGTCAGTGGATGCGTCTTAGAGAGTGATGCTGCTTCAGATGATGATTGAGTCACTCTGTCCTACATTTTACCCATCAGTGACTCAGGTTAAAGTTTGCGTTAAGGTTCATATCTGAGAAACTACATGTGGCACATCAATCATCTTTGGTCAGTGGATGCGTCTTAGAGAGTGGTGCTGCTTCAGATGATAATTGGGTCACTCTGACCTACATTTTACGCTTCAGTGACTCAGGTTAAAGTTTGCGTTAAGGTTCATATCTGAGAAACTACATGTGGCACATCAATCATCTTTGGTCAGTGGATGTGTCTTGGAGAGTGATGCTGCTTCAAATGATAATTGGGTCACTCTGACCTACATTTTATGCTACAGTGACTCAGGTTAGAGATTGCATTAAGGTTCATATCTGAGAAACTACATGTGGCACATCAATCATCTTTGGTTACTAGATTTGTCTGTGAGAGTGATGCTGCTTCTGATGATAATTGGGTCACTCTGATCTACATTTTAGGCTTCAATGACTCAGGTTATAGTCTGTTTTAAGGTTCATATCTTATACTTCATCATTCATCTTAAGTCAGTGGATGCCTCATGGATATATTTTTGAAACTTGACTGAATTTGGAAATTTAATTGCTACAGGCGAGGGGATTAGCTGTCGTTTCCGACTGCTCCCATCTTGTTGAATTTGCTTCAGTAGTTTCAGAGGAGAAGATGAAAATGTGATTTTCCCATAGGGTCTAATGTAAAACTATGTTCCCCGCTGGCAGCCATGTTTTTTATCAGATCGAAACCAAATGAGCAATCTTTGTCAAGGACCTTAAGTACATCATTCTTGTAAAGTTTGCTTGAATTTGCTTCAGTGGTTTCAGAGAATCAGATGAAAAGGTGATTTTTCCCATAGGGTCCAATGTTTAACCTAAGTTCCGCGCTGGAGGCCATATTTTTTTATCCGATCGGAACAAAATGAGCCATCTATGTTAAGGACCTTTAGTACATCATTCCTGTAAAGTTTGGTTGAATTTACTTCAGTGGTTTCAGAGGAGAAGATGAAAATGTGATTTTCCCATAGGGTCCAATGTTAAACTTTGTTTCCCCGCTGGAGGCCATTTTTTATCGGATCGGAACCCAATGAGCAATCTTTCTCAAGGACCTTTAGCATTTCATTTCTGTAAAGTTTGGTTGAATTTGCTTTCAGTTGTTTCAGAGCAGAAGATGAAAATGTGATTTTCCCATTGGGTCCAATGTTAAACCTAAGTTTTTTATCGGATTGGAAGGAAATGAGCATTCTTTGTAAAGGACCTTTAGTACATCATTCCTGCAAAGTTTGGTTTCAGAGGAGAATATAAAAATGTGAAAAGTTAACGGACGACGGACACCAAGTGATGGCAATAGCTCGCACTGACTTCGGGTCAGGTGAACTAAAAATGTGAATATTAAATGCAGAAAAAGAAATTACTCTTATATGGTGCATCAGATTTCCATCAAAATTGCAGCATGTATATAGATCTTTACTTGCTTGATTTTTTTGTAACGCTAACATAACCTTTTGTTTTTATAACCTATTGTTTTTAATGTATAAGACAAAAAGTACAAAAAAATTGATAAAAATAAAATAAAACAAAATACTAAATAAAATTTTACGGAAAAAAGTCAATAATAACTCAAAGTCAGGCTTTCAGATTTTATTCAAATAAAAGAGCTTTTAGATCTTGTCATGCTGATCCTTTTACCTGATGTCAGAATTTTTATATCTGATACAGTTTTTGAATTATTTGCAAGAAAAACACATTTACCCATCGTGCCACATTAAAGTTTGATCCCGTATTTCGGTACACATGTCTGCAACCTTTCTTCTGTAATTACAGCTTTCCACTTGTAAATCGTCCTTATATCTACTCTTTTCAGTTACAACTGTTCTTCACTTTTACTTTTTCATACCATTTCTTAGCGACTTCGAAAACTTCAGGCCCGGTCATTTTCGGACCTTCAGACCATCAGACCTTCCTTCGTAAAAAACATTTTTTCTAAATATTTGTTCAGGTCCAAAGAAAATACATGCAGGCCATTATTCATAGGCTGCATTTGCTGTTTTCATCAATATTTATATACCAAAATAGAAATATTTATTTCCATATTTCTATATTTTTCACTCTCAGTAAAAATATATATTTCCACATACATGTATATCTCCTACCCTTGGCAAATTTATCAATTTCAACATATATCTCCTACCCTCAGCAAATTTTTCCATTTCCACATATATCTCCTACCCTTAGCAAATTCATCAATTTCCACATATATCTCCTACCCTCAGCAAATTTATCAATTTTTACATATATCTTCTACCCTTAGCAAATTTATCAATTTCTACATGATCTCCTACCCTTAGCAAATTTATCATTTTCCACATATATCTCCTACCCTCAGCAAATTTATCAATTTCCACATTTTTCTCTTATTCTCAGCAAATTTATCAATTTCCACATTTTTCTCTTACCCTCAGCAAATTTATCAATTTCCACATATATCTCCTACCCTCAGCAAACTATCAATTTCTACATTTTTCTCTTATTCTCAGCAAATTTATCAATTTCCACATTTTTCTCTAACCCTCAGCAAATTTATCAATTTTCCCATATATTTCCTACCCTAAGCAAATTTATCAATTTTCAAATATATTTCCTATAATCGGTAAAGTTATTAATTTCACAATAAATTTCTTCCCTTTAGTAAAGTAATTTATTTCCACATGTATTTGCAACCCTAAGTAAATTATTTCTGACCCTAAATAAATATATTCATTTCCATAAGCTTTCTTGGCTAAGGAAATATTTATGTTTGAAACCTTTACTTCATGTTCCAAATGTTTTGTCAGTACATTATTTATTAGCCCTATCAAAGATTCACGTTTCTATGGTGGTCAGATGCGGCAATTTTACGTTTTCTACTTTCACTTTTCATAGAGCGAAAACGCGAAATCGAGAAGGCGAAAACGCGAAACCGAGAAGGCGAAAACGCGAAAGCGAAATCACGAAAACGTGAAATGAATTTCACTTCATGTTTTCGCGTTTTTCGCTTTCGCGTTTTCGCATTTTTGCGTTTTTGCATTTTCGTGTTTTCGCGTTTTCGCATTTTTCGGCACGTTATCGCGTTTTCGTCTCGGAAGTTAAGATCTAGCGCATGCGACATTTGAAACAAAAATGTGTCTCAAACTTTTCAACTTCAATTGAAAAACAGTATGTGTTATGATGTGACCAAATTCAATAAACTACTGAACTGTATTTTTTTTTTTTTTTTTTTTTTGAAATGAATATATTCGGATGTAAATACTACTCAGACCAACCTGTGTATTTTGTATACGTTTTTTAGACTTTCATATGTTAGATTCTCTCCATACCGTATGTGATGTATAATTAGAAGATGAAATGATATTTTATAGTAAGCAAGTTTTAATTGATGTGCATTGCTTAATCAGCGTCCAGGCAATTTATAAGGAGGAATTCAAATTAAGAAGTGAAAGAGAATTTTGGGGGTACTTCTTAGTAAAACATCAGGATATTCATTAAAAAATGCATGATTGTCAAAATGGGGGTTACAACCCCGGAACATGACCTTGGGCAGAGGGGGTCGGGCTACTGTCTTTATATGGTGTGGTTTGAGTATGAGTAAAAGGTTACTTTTTGCAATCTTGCCGGGATCAACTCCGGATGAGGTTTTTGAAGGACGATATCTTTGATTTTGAGTTTGTTCCCCTTTACTTCTCACAACATAATTAGTATGGAATAAATACGACTAACTGGTCAGTCAAATCAAAAATATATAAATAAAAATTCACTGAGGGTTCATTATAACCTCGCGTTTTACTTTTGAGTACTTTTTTAACCCATCAAAATTTTGTTTTGTCTTTTTGGTCAGATATTCCGCATATGCCGAAAAATATTGATTTCCCTCTGTTTTCCTTTGTTCTTTACATCGTCCAAGAAGGGAGATTGCTGCTACACGAAGAGCTAAATTACTGCTACACGAAAAGCTAAATTAATGCTTGGTCCCAGCTAACGAAAAAAGGAATCAGCTTTCAAAATCTTAGTCCAGTTCAGAATATCAGACTATCTCTTAACTCTAAAAACCTTCATCATCAATATTTACTATTCAGAAGAATCGCACGACTTTTCTCATGCCGCCTTACTGCTGAAATATTAAATCTTTTTTGATTCATCGAATATCATTATTAAATTTCAAAGGTCCATAGCAAAGAAGCCTATTTCTGTGTAAATAAATTACACTTTTAAGCGCCAGCAACAGTTTGTAACGAAATAGTAATAAAATTGCTTTCCCAATGGTCTTGTTGGAAAGTTTATTGCCAAGAGTTGCTAAAACAGTTGTTAAATTTTATTCCTGTTGATTTCTTACAGTATGAAGCCCCAGGTGTTATATTTTCATTTTCTTACGTTATTATTATTATATTTTTTTTCATTTTTAGCTAATCTGGCTAAAGCCAGGTTTAGCTTTTGCTATCACTTGGCGTCCGTCGTCAGTCGTACGTCAGTCGTAAACTTTTCATTTAAAGATCTTCTCCTCCTAAACCACTCGGCATGTTTGAACCAAAATTGGTCACAAGAATCCATCGGTATTCCCCTTTCATAAATGTGCCCGGCAAGTCCGCACCTCATCCAAGATAGCCACCATAAGGGAATTTAGTGTAACATTGGAACCTATGGGGAAACATATTCGAAAATAATGTACTCTGAAAGTACTCGGCCATTGGAAAAATACATTGTAACTAGTTGGTGCCTTTCTTAAAATGTGTCCCCATTGCAATCAAGATGGCCACCAGCAGGGAACATATTTTAGCTCAGGTTATTTTTGGCGATTAAAGATAAAGGTTAAGTTTAAATTGCAAAAAACATGTTCAACAAAAGAAGGTCTACCAACCTGCCAATCTCTGGTCCATGGGCTGGAAAAACCTACGTGCACCCCCCCCCCCCAACTTATTATCACCACCCATATTTTTCAGTCCTTCCATATCCCCTCTTCAAAATTAAACATGTTAATATGAGCATAACCTGCACGCAATATTGGAACAGGCCCCCTTTTTAGACCCATCCAACGAAATTTTGGAAAATTTCGTTTTTGATCAAAGTTTTTCTTTCAATTGCTTCAAATTGTTGATTGTTGCCTCTCAGTTATGAAAAAATGGTATAGAATGATAGCCTATGGTCAAAGCTTTACAAATATTCCACATAAGTACCATTTCTATACCCAATACAAAATGTACGTTATAAAAATTGAAAAATCTTACCCCTACCCCTTCGAAATGTTGACATAAATTTTAATATTTTTCTCGAAATCGTGTAAGTTCAACGGTCCTTAGAAACCAGTATGTTTTTCATTTCATAATTTTTGGAATTGTTTTTAGTCTTTTAATGTTAAGCATGTTAACGTAATGTAAATATGTTTTGAATGACCAAACTATCACTTTTAAATAGACAAATAAAACGCATCTTTGAATATTTTCGTTTTCGACAAAGTTTTGTCCCTTTTTTGTCTCATCTTATATATGAGTGGTTCAAATTCATGAAAAGATGGAATAAAATGGAAGTAAGTAATGTCTTCTTTACAACTGGTACAAATTATGGCAGTTTTGAAGTAATATAAACTTCCTTAATCCATAAAACTTGCCCCTACCCCAACAAATTTACTGTTAAATTGTCAATTTTTTGTCTATGTTCGCATAAAAATTACCAGAACACGCAAATTGTGTGTTGTATATGACAAGGTTGCATGAATTATATTGTGATTTCGTTTTTTATCTGCCATTTTTTTGACTTAAACTCAATATCTTGCCCGAAATTTATGACAAATGGGCATTTTCTACATTTCAGATTTATCCAAAGTTCACTGTTAAATCGTTATACATTCAAAATTTGGAGGATATATCTGCAGATATGCCAATTAATTGTTCTTGGGGATATATAAGTTGTCTCAAAATATTGCCTAGAAAAACAAGGAGTGTTTTATGTGACTCTGAATACCGACAATCTTACCCCTACCCCAACAAATTTTCCCTAAAATTGTCAATTTTTACTCTATGTTCGCATAAAAATAACCACAACATGCAAAATGTTGTTGTATATGACAATGTTGCATGAATTACTTTATGATTTGCTATATACGCAGCCATTTGTCGACTTAAACTCAATATTTATCCCAAAATTAATGAAAAATTGGAATTTTCAATATTTCAGATTTATCCAAAGTCCACTGTTAAATCGTTAAATATGTCAAATCCGGAGGATATATCTGCAGATTTGCCATCTAACTAATCTAAGCGATTTATTAGTTGTCTAAAAACAATGTTTAGAAAAAAAGGAGTGTTTAATGTGACTCTGAATACCGAAATTATTACCCCTACCCAACAAATTTTCCCCAAAATTGTCAATTTTTTGTCTATGTTCGCATGAAATTAACTCAAACACGCAAAATGTGTGTTCAATATGACAACATTGCAAGAATTGCATCGAGATTTGATATTTTGACAGCCATTTGTTGACTTAAACTCAACATTGTACCCAATATTGACGAAAAATGGGAATTTTCATCATTTTAGATCTGGTGAAAGATCACTTTTAACCCTTTATTTATGGCAAGTCAGGAAGATATATCTGCAGATATGCCAATTAATAGTTCTAAGGGATATATTAGTTGTCTGGAAACAGTGTTTAAAAAATCAAGGAACGTTTATTGTGACTCTGAATACCGAAAATCTTACCCCTACTCCAACAAATTTTCCCTAAAATTGTCAATTTTATGTCTTTGTTCGCATGAAAATAACCAGAACAAGAATAATGTGTGTTATATATGACAATGTTGTATAAATAACATCATGATTTTGTATTTTAACAGCCATTTGTTGACTTAAACTCAATATTTTACCCAAAATTGATGAAAAATGGGGATTTTCTGTATTTCAAATTTGTCCAACGTTCAATGGTTAGTCGTCATATATGTCAAATCTTGAGGATATGTCGGCAGATATGCCATTTAATTGTTCTGTACGATACATTAGTTGTCTTAAAACATTGTTTAGAAAAGCAAAGAGTGTTTAATGTGACTCTAAATACATAAAATCTTACCCCTACCCCAACAAATTCACCCTAAAGTGGTCATTTAGTTCTCTAAAGTTCGCTTATATTCTATATTCGCATAAAAATAACCAAAACCCGCAAAGTCTGCATTGGATATAAAAATGTTGCATTAATCTTATCATGATTTGTCATTTTACGTAAGTCCAACTTTTCAGATTAAACTCAATATTTGGTACAAAATTGATGAAAAATCGGAATTTTCAGCATTTAAGGTTTGTCCAAAATTTACTGATAAATAGTTATATGTGGCAAATCTGGAGGATTTATCTGCAGGTATGCCAATTCATTGTTCTTGGGGTTTTATAAGTTATCTTAAAACAATGTGTAGAAAAACCAGGGGTATTCAATGTAACTCTAAATACAGAAAATTTTCCACTACCCCAAGAAAATGTTGCTAAAACAATGCAAAAAATATGACTGTCTGTACATATATATATGTAAAATATACTAATATTTTTACTTTCTTTTAAGAATGCATTTGATATATCGTAATATGCAATTCTAACGCAGAAAATATGGGTAAAATTGAATATTTTGGGTGATTTTCGTGAAAAATGGGAATTTTAAGGATTTCGGAATGTTACAAAATTCAAAGTTTAATTGTTGTATAACTGCCCATAAACCACGCGAATGATCTTATTTGTTATATATGGGAATCTCTGTGCATTTTTGTGTTTGAAATGTAATATTATTGGACCTTTATACAATGTTCAGGCTTTTCGAAATAAATTGTGTTGAAATGTAAGATGGTAAGATGTTTGCAATTTATGAGAGTTTAGTTAGTCTAAAATGTTCAAAAACATACTTTCTAACAGCCTAGATATAGTGAAACAATATTTTATCAACAATTTACGTTAGATACCAAATTCGTAAAGTTTTTACATCTCCAAGTCAAATAAGGAATGATTCTGAAAAACGGAAAATTCCCATTTTTCATAAATTTTCGATCAGAATGGCCAAAAAAGACCCCTTAAAAAGCTTGAATCTACTTAAATGGGCTTCTGCATGTCTGCTTTAGTGAAATACCTACAATAATTTGCATAAGACGTTATCTTTTTATCATTTAGAGCCCGAATATTTTAGATTTTCTCTTAATTTTAAGGGGGAGGGATGCTAATTTTGGCATTTCTGATCCCATAATAAGGCTGACTCTAACATTTTTTCGCGTAATTTGTTGTTTACATATCATAAATTATCATTGCATTGGAAATTATTAGATATATATTAAAATTTATGCGATCCAGATGTAAGAAAGACGAAATTGTGAAAATATCTAAAATTCCGAAAATTTCGATTTTTCAAAAATTTTATACCGAAAATCAAAATTTTAAGGACTTTAGTGGTCTTATTTTTCAATATTGTATCACAACTGATAAATTAGGCATAAAAACTAGATCAAATGATGAGATTTATTTATTTGAAAGCTAAAAAAAATCGTCATTTTCGCTATTTTTTGCAGGGGAGGGGTATTTTTTTTACATCCCCAGATCACAAAAATAGCGTAATGTCCCAAAACTTGTGTTCATTGTAAAGTATATTAAATAAGCTTTAATTTGATACCAAATTTCAGTACATCTAACTTATCTACATAAAAATTATTGAGCTTAAAAGATAAAATTAAGAATAAAATTAAAATACAAGAATGTTGTGTGGTGTACTTTAAAAGTGGCCCTATACTATCTATGCGTGCAGGTTATATTCGTGTTAACATGTTT
>MJUU01055584.1:25759-39161 GCA_002080025.1 Modiolus philippinarum | reverse complement strand
TACTTTTGGAGTGTAAAAAACTCTATTGAAGTTTTAGATAAATTGCAATCAATACAAAAACCAGTTTCATCTATCGACAGTTATGATTTTTCTACACTTTATACAACACTTTCGCATAATCTGATAAAATCTAAATTGGGACAATTGATTAAATGGTCTTTTAAATTTTCTGGACTGCAGTTTATTTGTTGTAACAAAACGCAAGGATTCTTTTCTAATATCACTTACAACAATCATTCCTCCTGGACGTGTGATGATACGATTAAAGCACTTAATCTTTTGCTTGACAACATTTTTGTTCGTTTTGGCAACATTGTTTATCAACAGGTCATTGGAATTCCCATGGGTACAAATTGTGCACCTCTCATTGCAGATCTTTTTCTTTTCTGTTACGAACGTGACTTCATGAAAAAATTACAAAATGGGACCATACAAAACAGTGATCAACTTATTTCAATTTTCAACGATAACAGCAGGTATATTGACGATATCCTTACTATTGACAATCCCCAGTTTTTAGATTATGTCGACATCATTTACCCACAACAACTGAAACTTAATAAAGCTAATAATGATTCTAAGAATTGCCCTTTTCTGGATCTAACTATCATCGTTGACTCTGGTAAAATAAAAACTAAAATTTACGATAAAAGGGATGATTTTGATTTCAGTATTACTAATTTCCCTTTTCTTGACGGCGACGTTCCTCTAGCCCCATCCTACGGAGTTTATATTTCTCAACTGGTACGATTCGCACGCGTTTGTTCTACTCTTGACGACTTCAATGAACGTAACCTTACTATTACTTCAAAACTTTTGCAGCAAGGTTACAGATTTCATAAATTCATAAATTGTTAAATACATTTAAAAAGTTTTATCGAAGATATGAACATTTGACTTCTAAATATAATGTCACTCGCAAACAGCTTATTTCTATAGGCATTTCCCATCCTCGATTTTACGGAAATGTTGTTAAAAAATGCCAGAAACTGATTAAAAATCCAGAAAAACTGGGACGTAACTTACATTTTTTACGCAATAGGGGATATCGACAGGATATTCTGCACGTGTCCGTTAAATTAGCTTTGGGATCCAGTGACCTGAGGATTTTACACACATACTGGCCTCTCACTGATACTGCCGATGTCTACTGAAATACATGACGATTCTTTACCAAACCCATTGGGAGTTTTGAATTTGATTTTCCTTCCGTAGTGCGACAGTGTTTTACCAGCGGACTAGGCTCCTTGAGCTAGCCGACAGTTTAGCGGCGAGCACTCTTTGACCCATCTTTCAAAATTACGTTTTGTCCCCCCATTTTTCTTTTCTAGATTGTGGTCATGGAGTTAGTAGTCTACCTGTATGGGTTTTATTCGTATGTTTATTCTACGATAGGGAAACGGGACAGAGAAAGGGGAAGTTTGGGTACCCATAAACCGGTTTAACCCTACCGCTGGCTTTTGCTAGTGCCGGTACCAAGTCCGGCTGTCCCGAGTTCCTATCGTTGTTTATGTTTGTCTTTTGTATTTTTATTGTGGATTTTTTTTCTTGTGCAGTTCCTATTTCCTTTCTGGCATGTGGCTATGTTTTTCGGCCATTGTAGGTGTTTCCTGTTATCTTTTTTATTCCATATAGTTTTGAAATGAATTCTAAAATATTTGAACACGTTCTTACATTTATAAGAAACACAAAAAGATTTTAAGTAAGGTTAGTAATTAAGGTTAGTTATTTTGAAGTATGAACAAACTGCAAAAATTATATTTTTTCCTTTTCGTCTGTTTTTGTCGTCATTTATTAGTTTATGTAATTTCCGTATCATCAGGAGAGGACAATAATTAAGTTGTGATAACTTTTAGTCCAATCCTTTTGTATTTTTGCAATAAAATTGTAATAAACTAAACTAGTAAAATATCAGGATTTTCATTAAAAACTACATGATTGTCCAAAAAAGTGGGGCTCCAACCAACGGACCCCCCCCCCTTTGGATCCGCCAATGCGTATGTGTATGCTCGGACCATACGCATACGGTCGGACCGTATGAATATACTTGTACGGTCTGCTACGAGCTGGGCGCGTATATTTAGACCGTATGAGTACAAAGATAAAGATGGACACTACATTCGTTTTTCAAACAAAGAAGTAAGTTACAGTCAAAAGTGATAGCACTGAAAACCGTATAAATTATTAGGTCTTTATAAAAATATCCACTTACTTAGGGACCGACCATTAGACCTGAAGGGGGGTATGTTTTGTTTTACAATTTATTTAGTTTTTTTTCGCGTATATCAACAAAATATTTCTTTTAAAATTTAACATTATTTTTTGGGGGCAGAAAGCCTCCGTCAGAAAATTTTTTTTTCAGCATTTTGGCAGCCAAAATATTTTTTTCACATAAAATCGGCTCCAGATTATTTTTTTAGATAAAAAACCATAGACCCCCCTTCAAGTTAAATGGTCGTTCCCTTATGATAAATTTTCCAGTTACATGATTTTTTTTAGAGTGAAAACGTGATTGACAAATTATTTTACCCGGAATTCGGGATTCCACATTTATTTTAACGAGAATGTGGTATAAGACCCTCTCCTAAACCCCCTCTTGTTTAAACCAATCACGATCTAAGTAGTGAAATTGCTCTGGCCCATGATGTGGTTAAATTATAAATATACAAAAAATCACGTAGTTTTTCTGCTAAAGCTATCAATATAATATTTTGAAACGACCACATTTTGTATATTAATGACGCATGCGTGAGATGTAAACTTCCGAGACGAAAACGCGAAAAGGCGAAAACACGAAAACGCGAAAACGCGAAAAAGCGAAAACACGAAAAGGCGAAAAGACGAAAACGCGAAAAGGCGAAAACACGAAAAGGCGAAAACGCGAAAACACGAAAACGCGAAAACACGAAAACGCGAAAACGCGAAAACACGAAAACGCGAAAAGGCGAAAACGCGAGATTTTACCAACGAAAACGCGAGATGTCTAACGCGAAAAAGCGAAAAGGCGAGATCTATTTAATTTCGTGTTTTCGCGTTTTCGTCTTCATGTTTTCGCGTTTTCGTGTCTGGGATTTCGCTTTTTCGGTTTTTCGTTCTCGCGTTTTCGCCTTTTCGCGTTTTCGACTTTTCGTGTTTTCGCGTTTTCGCTTTCTTGATCTCGCGTTTTCGCCTGTTCGCGTTTTTGAATGATAGCACGAAAACACGAAAACGCGAAAACACGAAAATGGCCGCATCCGGCTTCCATAGAATTTGGCCTCCTATTTCTATATTTTTGGTAATGAGTACTTCCCTTTTTACTACTTTTGGATTATGGCTGCTGATGAGAAGTTACTCCTTGAAACACGTGTACAGCATAACGAAATTTACTGTTTTATGCAACTTTGGTATTTTTTGTATTTGTTATAGGTAAGGGAAATGTGACTTCAAGTGCAGAATATATATTATTTCCCTGTTCACCCTTAACATTTCGTTATAAGTAGGAGAAATATTACGCCGAGTGCACAGTATAATTTCCATGTTGACCCTTATATCTTTGTTATAGGTAAGAGAAATGTGACGCCGAGTGCAGAGTATAATTTCCATTTTGACTCTTATTATTTTGTTTTAGGTAAGGGAAATGTGACGCCGAGTGCAGAGTATAATTTCCATGTTGACCCGGAAGCAGCCAGAGATGTACTGAAGTATCTATCATGTCCAAAAACCTTGCTGGGATGGGAAATATGCACAAATAATTCATTTACATGGGTAAATAAGTTGAACTTAAAATCGATGATCGATGTTTCTGAAAAAGCTCCATCGTGCTTGATTTATTTCTGTATTCACTGCATTCCAGTTGCAATGACATGTGCCCCTTAATCGAGACTTTCTTTTCTTTTATTTTTGTGTCCTTTGAATTACTAGTTTACCCAGTTGACCTTATAACACAATAAAACCGCAATCTTAATATTTTCCCGCGTTTCGCTAAGTATAGCGGGAAAATGTTGTATTGCTACTTCGGTGATCGGGTATCTTCGTTTGTTGTTTTAGGTAGTCGACCAATCAGATGATTTGGTATTTTTCCGATGTTCAGGTCTGTTCGATTAGGTATTGTCAGTTTCTAGCCGCCGATTATACAAGACCACACGTTTATATGATACTCATTAATGCTTTTTTCGGTGAGGTCCGACACCATATCCTGAGATGACCTCGAGCATTGGCGTAGGTTACAGATTAATTTCCATGCATAGTGGTTTTTCCTGGACGGCCTTGGTTATCGGTGATGGATACATAATTTTTTCAAATGAGTATAGGTTACTTTTTGTATAGGCTGCGTATAATAAGTCTTATATATGAAATTCCATGATAATGTGTATTGTATTATTCATTGCATGTACATGTTCTTTTATATTATAAATCGGCGTCCATCATGTTCGGCGGGCTGTCGGCAAATTGACATTTGCGTTTTAGTTATTTATGTTGCCTATTTTACATAATACTCATGTTTTTTTTTATTTTAAATTCAACAAATTCAAACTAGCTTGTTTTGACTCGCGTGTACCTACAATTTGAATCCAATATACCTATGTCTCAATTACGCATTAGTTGTTGGGCCAGCTGTCAATAATATCGGATGTCAATAGAAACGTTACCTTTACAGAAATAACACAATTAGAAACAGAGGAAAACAGTAAACACCTACAATGGCCGAAAACTACAATCACATGCCACAATTCACAAGCGAACACACTAATAAAGACAAGAACATAAATAACGATTGGAACTTTGGATAGCCGGATTTGGTACCGCATTAGCCAGGACTTGTTTAATTTGTCATTTTTATGAACAAAATGAAGTAACCAAAGAAACTTGACTTGAGTTTTAGTAATTTATCAAGTTGCATATACATCTTTAAGAAAAATATCAGGTTTACAGAAATTTGAAGCTAATTAATTAAAAGTAATGTTACACAAGGCAGTTAAAATTTACATCTTTGTATATATGTTAGCGGCAATAAGCAAATTCATTCATTAAGCCTAATTCCTAGACAATAAGTTAATGCCTAGGCACTAATGTTATATACTGAAAGATTCAGGCATTAGTCTTAAAGACTAGCTAGGAAATAGATATATTGCCTGAATATAATGGCCAGGCATTAGACTTATTGCCTGGTGACCTTTTAGGATTTACTATGTAGATAAAGGTTAGTTTAAATTTATTTTATTTGTTCATAAGTAACAAAAGGGATCAGACACAAGTTAAACAAACTTATGAAGTCTTCTCCCGTATATACAATTATTACAATAATAAATAAGCATGCTTATACAATTAACATAACATATAGAAATATCATAGTATTTCGACAGTTTAAAGACACTCAATAATACCTTCAATGGTGTGTTTGGTGTTCAAACAACATGAAATCTCTTCGACTTTTTTAATATATTCGTATACGAGCTTGAATATATATTCGTTCTAAGCATCTGTTAGTGCTGGGTTACCACAAGTTAAAAGTTGAATATCTATATTACAAATATTTGGTAACCAAGCAAAGAATTTCGTATTATTGTAAAATTAGGACCACTGAAGAAGAATGGAATGAATCTTTGCGAACTGCGCCACACAGACATTGCGGGTCAGATATAATGTTTACCTTATATAAATCATAATTGAGAAATGAAGCTTGACATCTAAGTTGTGTCAGTATTATAATTAATTTTCGAGGGTCAACACAGTAGTAGCTAGGAACTTGAACAATGTCGTTTTGCTTTCGCAATTCGTTTTTAAAACACGAGACAGAATTCATATTTCTTAGTGTTAGCTTTAAATGAAATAGTTAATCGAAACGAGAATGTGCTAGGGTATGTGCATGAAATCAACAGCTTAATTGACCAAGTCGGTTTAGAAAATTTTGATTCTACTTTTGGAAAGGCAACAAGAGAAGGTCTGTTACTTGATGTGACAACTAAAAGTAGTTTGAGTCTTTACCGGAATTGCTTTATACAAACGGGTAAACAGGGCTATTTGTCCGATGTAAGTAACTTCCAATCATCTAGATTTAAGTTGCTTGCACGAGCAAATTATTTATGTTTAAATAAAAACCTAGTTAGAATGCACATGGCCAAGATGAGCGATGTCCTTTATGTGATACGGGGGAACCGGAAGATCTTGAACATTTTTTGTTACGATGCCCGATACCTGGAGATATTAGAACTAAATATTTTAATATGTTTGCTGCGGATATTGATATCACCTTCATGGAACTGTCGCCACGTGCCAAATTGTTGTTTTTAATTGGTGATTTAGGATATGCTTTTAATATGATGTAGGTAGTTTTTATGATATATATGACAGGAAATTTTTACTGGACGTTTTTTTTACCTCCGTAACAGTATCTTAAATCCTTGTAATGACTTATGTTTTAAACAATTCTGTGACTGCTTAAATTTTAACAGTTGATTCATATTATAAATGTGATATGACTATTACTTTTTATGGACAGCTTATGTACTAGTATATACATTGTATATTTTTATCTCATTGTATATAATTAATTAGTACAGTAGACGCACCGTCACATCTACCCTGGTGACTGGTGCCCCCGATGTAAAAGGGTGGCTTCTAAATAAAAAAAAATATATATAACTGGTTCCACTGTCGAATAGTTGCGGGCATGAAAGAGTCATGAGTTGTCGAAAGTCTACAATATGTTACAATAAAATTGTCTCCATCACGCAAGGGATATACAGTGGTACTTTGAATGTTTGGAGGTATTAAACTACAAAGATAACTCGGAGCATTGCCATATTATAGAACATTTTAAGTCGGAGCAATTTTTGGCCTCTCCGCTAGTGATTCCCACCCCAATTTTTTATAAATTAAATTCAAACTTGTAAAACTTGGCAATCCAGAAAAAATTTTGCAGCTTGTAGCTGTAGCTGTTCAAGTTTATTTGAATTTCCCAACCCACAATTATCCCAAACTTCTCAGGCATATTCAAATAATGGCCTGATGCCATATTATAGAACATTTTTAGTCTTCTACTTTTTCGCCTCTCCGCTAGTGATTCCCACCCCAATTTTTTATAAATTAAATTCAAACTTGTAAAACTTGTCAATCCAGAAAAAATTTTGCAGCTTGTAGCTGTAGCTGTTCAAGTTTATTTGAATTTCCCAACCCACAATTATCCCAAACTTCTCAGGCATATTCAAATAATGGCCTGATGCCATATTATAGAACATTTTTAGTCTTCTCTTTTTTCGCCTCTCCGCTAGTGATTCCCACCCCAATTTTTTATAAATTAAATGCAAACTTGTAAAACTTGGCAATCCAGAAAAAAATTTGCAGCTTGTAGCTGTAGCTGTTCAAGTTTATTTGAATTTCCCAACCCACAATTATCCCAAACTTCTCAGGCATATTCAAATAATGGCCTGATGTCATATTATAGAACATTTTAGTCTTCTCTTTTTTCGCCTCTCCGCTAGTGATTCCCACCCCAATTTTTTATAAATTAAATGCAAACTTGTAAAACTTGGCAATCCAGAAAAAAATTTGCAGCTTGTAGCTGTAGCTGTTCAAGTTTATTTGAATTTCCCAACCCACAATTATCCCAAACTTCTCAGGCATATTCAAATAATGGCCTGATGTATACTAAGTATAATTTTTCCAAATTTTTATGACACAACCTATACTTCAATTTCCGAAGAATATTTAAATATTTAGATATACTTGAAACAATATTTTCAATATGTATATTCCACTTAGCATACAGCTAAACATAATTCCTAAATGCTTGTGGCAGTTGGTAATAGGAATAATTTACCATTTAATGTAAAATTAAGATATGGAATATCTGTATTAGAAAATAGTATTATTTCCGTTTTATCCGGATTGAACGAAATCAACCCATTTCCTTGACCATTTATCCAGCTCATCAATTACAGTTTTTATCTGCACTCCACCATGACTATAATAGTTGAATGGAGTGTCATATGCAAATAGTCGACCGAGCGATATAAGAGTATCTGCAATATCATTAATATAAATAAAAAATAGTAGGGGCTAAGGACGGACCCTTGGGGTACACCAGCTGAAATATCACAAAGTGATGATGATGAGTCTTTTAACACTACCCTTTGTTGTCGGCCAACAAGATAACTTTTGAACCAAGTTAATGAGATTTCATTTAACCATTTAATTTCATTTTATGCAAAAGCCCCTTATGCCAAACTTTATCAAAGGCTTGGAAAAGTCGCAAAACACAAAACAATTAATTTCTTTTTTTTTCAAGCAAATTTAAGATACAGTTTTACATTTCTATCAATTGGTGAGCTGTTGAATATATCTGCAATCTCATACACAGATATATTAATATTATGAAGGGTATTTTCGGTTTTGTTTGTTATATCGGGACATTATCATCATCTAAAGATGAAATGATACCAAAATATTAGCTTAACAAGTTACATTTTTCATCGTCTCCGTAAACTACATCATTAAAGTCAAAGGATTATATTTTGAAGTGGGGGTACATTGTAACAACCTTTGTTCTCTTTGATAAGCATCTTCATTATTTTCCAATAGGTCTTTGGTTTTGAAACATTATCTAAAATTATACTGTAGATAATTATTGTATATTATATCTATATGTTAAATCGAAAATTGGAGTTTTCTTACAAGATAGTTGTGATTTAAACTATAATTTTGTTGTACTATACGAAATGGCCGTTTCTTATATGCACATCAAAATGGCTGTTTAATATTTAACATTACAAGCAACGAAACATATATGGACATAAAATTGCAAAGGGCAATAACACTTATTATTATATTTTACTAAGTAAAAGAAGATTTAATTGGATTTAAGCAATCTTGTGACTTCAAAATGACTCAGATGTTTTAGCAAACAACCTCGATATGACATCACTGCGGGACAACCCTGTTGTTTCCCGCTGAACAACCCGGATATTACGTCACAGAGAGAAACAACCCTATAGATTCTAAAAATCACAAGCAGATTATATCAGTCTTCTTCGTGAGATTAAAACCATAATAACACCTCTTGATTTGGAATTAATTAAACTGATTGAAATATAGAGCCCCTGGGAAACAACTCCCTCCTCGGGTTGACAAATCTGGATGTTTCCCTTAACAGCGGGCCATAACTGTGTATAGAGAAAACAAAATAGTCGTTTAAGTTCTTGATTGAAGCCGTTTGCATTTTTTAAAGTTATTAATTGGTGTTTCTCGGTACATTTGAGCACCGCTTTTGATTCTAATTCATATTTTTTCTTTGGAAAATACCAGATATTCAAAATTTCAACATGCAATAGACAAGTGGTAAACGACCAGTCTATGAAGGATACAAAGTTTTACAATTGCATAAATGTCAAATAAATGTCAAATAAACAATATTATAACAATATGCAACATTTAACACATAACATAATATAAAGACACATAAACAAAAGCATTCCCATTTTTAAAACTTTTTTGGGGGGGAAGGGGCGGTTTTTCTCAATAACTTTCCTCTCGGGTATGTACCTTATCAAACTGGTACTAAGCTGTTGGGCATATAGTGAGCGATGTGGGTATATCCGGACAGCAGCACATATGGCACAATTGATTAAAGCTATCCCACAACACCTACTATTTATTGTAGCGAGAAAGTGAATTAGTAATCAGTTTGATCCATATATCATCCTTTTTGAGTTTTTCCTACTATTTACTTGCCATGTGTTTCTTTGATAAATAGATAGATTATCGTACCAAAAGGTATTTACTCATTTTACTATTACTTATCAAATTGCCTCGTCTTTATATATATAAAAATCGAGGAAAGTAGAATGGGAAATTTTGCTTTTGTAAATGCTTGTAATATTAAGTGAATCATGAAGTGAGTTTGGGTTTAATTGATAATGATGATCTGAAATAAGTATTAATTACCCTTACCTTAATGTATTTTACTATATCTGCACATCATGAAAAGCCAGCATCCTACGTACAAAATTGTTTAAAAAAGTTGCCCGTTGTGGCCCTATTCCATACACCTAATATCAATTTTGATATTTTCCCTCGTAGAGCTCACTTGATCTACATTTGAATATATTGATTACAGGTGTACAAAATAAATAAATAAACAATTACAAAATTTTATAAATAATGATATTCTAGTTTGTTATCTAGGGTTTTGAATGGCATGGACACATACAAAACACTTTGGATATGTGCAAAATGTATAATGAACAAGACAGAAACTGAAAAGAAAAATTTTCACTTTGTCATAATATGATTAGAAAGGGCTAAATTACGTACACTTTTTTGCTTTAATATTCAGGCCGATAAGAAAATTGCAAGATAAGAGAAAAGTTTCTGATCAGCAGTTTGTGGCTGTTTTCTGCGACCTTTGCATAAATCCTCCCATCTCTGGTCCAGTATGTGTAAATTTGACCCTGAAATTTCAACCTCGATAACGTAGATACCATCTCAGTACGAATTTTTGTTAGGATTTCTGTTCTGAAGATCCTATTTTGGTCACTCTTTAGCAATTGTGTGGCTCCATATATGGCCTAACGGGTACGGTAAGAGAGGAAGCGCACTATTACTTGCGATTTTCCTTTTGAGAACCTGTCGATTACATGGGAACGACTGATGTCAAATTGTGTTATGGGCACCTTCAGTTTGACTCTACATATATTTATGATTAGACTGTCTGTGTCAACTGGATGTCTTATTTTACCAGACTCGTCTACTGGAACATCAATATTATGGAACCTTAGGCTGTTTCTACGTGAATATTGTTCCTGCTGTTCCAGTCTTGTTTCTAGATCCTGGATTTTAGTGTACAGTTCTTCAATTTCCCTGTCATGTTCATTTTGTATATTTTTGTTTTCTCTAACTTGTTTCAAAAGACTCATGTACTTAGAGGCTTGTTCTGTGATCATATTACTCTGTTGTTCCATTTTTTTTGTTGTTGACTTTCTATTATGGTTTGTTGTAGTTCAATTTTGACCATCAAGGGTTCTGTTTTTTCATCAATTGTGTCATTAATTGTTTCAAACAATGATTCTGTTATTTTTTCGGAGATGATAGGAATGATTTTTCCAACAACATCTGGACTTGTCAAGGCCTCTATTATTTGTTTTTCGAAATGGTAATGTCCTTCTTTAGTAGGGGCCTGTGAAGTTACCCATCGATCACGACGTCTGATTTGTCGCATTTGTTGTTTTGCTATCGGGCTTTTGAGATTTGGTCTTTTATATGGTCTATAAGTCTCGTCATGTGACTAACGAGAATCCACGATAAACATGCAATTTGAATACGTTTCCCACCAAAACATGACGTAAGAGGATTGTGACGTTCAAGTTTTTGTTTGAAACGTCATATATCTTGGTTTAAAATGTAACTTCCGGGTACAAATTTTGATTCCGGAAGTTCCAAAATTGTACGAGACTTACAGGCCCTATTGTTGTGAGATGGTGTAAAAGGACCATGAGCAACAGGTGTGTCTCTTGAAAGGTCAGGTTGCGAACTGCACATACGGTCAGTTGGGTTCATGGAGGCAGCCATATTGAATTTTTGTTAATGATCATGGACTTACTTGAATGTCTAGACATTAGTGTCAAGAATGTTGAAATGACGCATTAAAATTAATTTTAAAGTTTCAGATGATTGTTGTTTATACCATGTCAACCAGTAAATGTTAATTTGTTAGTCTTCCATTATAATTCCCATTTGGTTAGAGAGCTCTTTCTACCCAACCATTCCACCAAGCGCATGCCCCCCCCCCCCCAAAAAAAAAATAAATAAATAAAAAATAAAGTCTAGATGGGACTGTCGGAAACGACAGTTATCTCTGCAGTTTGCATATTAAATCCTTTCCCTCAAAATCCAAGATTTTTGCAATCCATATGCCTGTCGGACACGACAGTGATGTTTGACACACAAGAGTTGTTAAAGAGCCTTATGATAATTTTTATTTATATTTAACAAAGAAAATTATCGACAGTAAATATTTTACCTAAATGAATTCAAGGCTGTGTGGTTGGTAGGTAAAAAAATGGTGTTTGAGACTTTCAGGAAATTTACCAAAATTTGGAATGAAATATTTTGAAATCCAATGAGTGAAAATCTAAATTCTAATTGAAATAAATTCTTAAACGATGGTTTCAATGTCAATTCAGACTTTCAGGATCTCTAGCAAAAAGAAAAAAAAAAAGAGAAAACGGGATCAAATATTTTGAAAAACTTATTAGTGTTAATATCTGTCCTATTCAAAACAGATTCTAATCTATATTGTTGGTTAGTAATTTAAGAAATAAGTGGTCTTTGACATTTCAGGAGATTATCTCACTTTAGAATCAAATGTTTTTGAAATCCAGTAAACGAAAATATGTGTTCAAATCATATTAAATTCTACAAGTATGGTTGGTAAATAATATTAAAAAAAATATTGGTCTTTGACATTTTTAGGAAAACCAAAACTTGAATGCATAAAGTATTTAGGAAAAAGTTTGTTCCAATGAAAATGTGGTTTTAAGGTTTCAATGTAGAATTACAAAATTTAAATGGTTATTGAGACATCAAATATTTTTGAAACTATTTGTTCTAATAGAAACAGATTCTACAAGTATTGTTGATAGATAGAATTTCAAAAAATATAACTTGAATCCCTGCACATCTAACTGATACTTTTGTAATAAGGTGTCCGCTGTCAGAAAAAGGCCGAGCATCAAATTTTGTTCATAAATTATATTCAGAATATGATTTCTTTTTCGCCATTGTAGTTTTTTTTTTAGTAAATGCCCGATTGTGCTTATTGCCGCTAACATATATAAGTCTTTGATCATTGTTTTAGCTAGTAGTCAGTGATCTCGTCAAAACTTAGTGATAAAAAAGTCTATGGAAATTACACGATGTATTTGCTGAGGGTAAAGTACTGGACAATGCTAAATAGCAAAATGCCGAAGTTACTCTAACTGATGGCAATTTCAACAACTTTTGTGTCTTCAAAGAAAATCAAACAAAACATTTGGTAGGTAATAAACCGCAAGACATACAAGCTGATAGATAGCAAATAACTAATGGGATTCAAATAGAACGTAAAACACTAAAGCTGTATCACAATAAACATTTAATTAAAACATTATTTTAGTTTAATCTGTGAAAAGAGAGATAAGATATATTGCTTTTAGCATATATTGCTTGAAGCAAAATACAATCATGCAGATTTTTATCAAGCAATACTTCTAAAAAAAAGGGAAAACCAAAACCACAGAGATTTGCTTTCTTAATCATACTATCAATGAACCGATTGGAACGTAAAGATATATCTTAGAGGAGCCACTGACATATAACGGTAAGTCAGCGAAATTATGATATGATTAATCTAAAAATTAGTTGAAACGAGACGGGGGGGGGGGGGGGG
>MJUU01055584.1:3294-25750 GCA_002080025.1 Modiolus philippinarum | reverse complement strand
GCGCCCTTCTTTGTGATTTTCCGTCGACTGTACATAGATATTATAATTACGAAAGCAAATCCCTGTACACCAAACCAATTAAATCTGCTGAGTATCACCATATTTTACAAAAGATAATGAAGGGACACTGAGTATATGACAAAGTCTGTACACAATTATGGTAAAACAAAGCTTTTGCTGTTGTTCTTCATCTTGAAGTCATCATACTTTTTAGATTGACTCATAAAAAAGTCATACTATTTACAGTGACTCATAAAAGAGTCATATCATAAAAAAGTTTTTTTAAAGAATCAGATAGTAAAATATTTAGCGATAACGAATGAAATATTTAAGGTTTGATATTATTTTAGGATTGGTACCAAAAATATCTTCAGACCGGCTCATTTAAAAAACAGTACCTAGCAAAGCTGGAAAAATATGCCATGGAGGTGTTTTACGTACCAAATATAAACAAAGGACTAGACCAACATTACGAAATGGCAGATCAGATACTCATGGCTATTGCTCTTAATGCAGATGTTTGTTTAGAAACAAAACAAGTTTATGCAGATATTGAATTAAAGGGAGAATTAACAAGAGCTCAGATGGTTGTCGACTGGAATAAAACAACAGGAAGAAATCCTAATGTCAAAATTATTACTAAAATTGACAAGTCTCTTGTGGAAACTATGCTGATAGAAGCTCTTAATTAAATGCGTATTGATGTATTTAAAGCTGTTTAGAATTGTTTTGAATTATATTAATTATATTATTATCGAGTTTTCTCAGTTATATAAATCTCATATTGTCACCGGTGAAAATTTAGGATTTCAAGTAACCGGAGGAAGTTACGTCACAATATCTCGTCAAATTCGTTGTCAACTAAACAACTGGGGCATTGAAATAAAAAAAAAAATAATAACCCGCATATAAAATTTCGGGTTTTGAGTAGAAAATTTATCTAATAAAAAGCATAACTAATCGATCGTCATGAATATCAACGCAGAGGATTGAACTTGTTGCAGATTAAGTTCTGCAACTCGTTTAATCCTTCTGCGTTGGTCGGTACTCGTGACATTTTTATTGATATTCACTTAATCAGTAATCAGTGTACAGAGTATGTATGGAGAATAACCTTTATATGTAGCTTGTTATAAAGGACATACTGACGTAGCAGTTAATCTTCCAAGCAACAAGGTAGATATAAATAAGTGTGCAGTGTGGGGAAGATCTCCTTTGCATACAGCTTGTCAAGGAAGGTATACTGATATACTAACTAAACTTCTTGACAAGGCAGATGTTAATCAGGGTACAAGGTATGGAGAATCACCTCTTTATATAGCTTGTAAAGAAGGATATATTGAAGTAGTAACTGAACTTCTGGACAACAAGGCAGATGTTAATCAGTGTACAAAGTATGGAGAATCACCTCTTTATATAGCTTGTAAAGAAGGATATATTGAAGTAGTAACTGAACTTCTGGACAACAAGGCAAATGTTAATCAGTGTACAAAGTATGGAGAATCACCTCTGCATATAGCTTTGGAAGGTTATACTGAATTAGTAACTACACTTCTGGAACTCAAGGCAGATGTTAATCAGTGTACAAGGTATGGAGAATCGCCTCTGTACATAGCTTTGGAAGAAGGTTATACTCAAGTTGTAACTAAATTTCTGAACAACAAGGCAGATGTGAATCAGTGTACATATGAGGGAAAATCTCCTCTGCATATAGCTTTGGAGAAAGTATACTGAATTAGTTACTAAATTACTGGCTTACAAGGCAGATGTTAATCAGTGAACAAAAAATGGAGAATCACCTCTGTATGAAGATATAATAATACCCAAGTTGCAAAATAAACAGTAAATTTAGTTATGCTGTACACGTCTTACAAGGAGTAACCTCTCATCATCATTTAAGTAATATGGAAATCAAAATAAAAACTAGTCAAAAAAGAAGTACTCATTAGCATAAATATCGAAATAGGAAACCAAATCCAGTACTTAGGACATCAACCAAGTGCCATACACGGAATGAAGCTGTAGTATTTTTAAGGGGTTAGAAATTTGATAAAACAGTAAAATTCTATTAATCGCTAGGTACATTTTCATGTCAGACAAGTCTGACTATTGGATTGGTGAGTACCTTCGGTGACCTCTGTTCAACCAGCAGTGGCATCGGTCAGATGGTTTCAAAATACAAAAAAAACCCAAGTTGCAAAATAAACAGTAAATTTAGTTATACTGTACACGTGTTTCAAGGAGACACCTCTCATCACCAGCATTTAAATATATGGAAAGTCATAATCCAAAAAGTAAAAAAAGAAGAACGCATTACAATAAATATCGAAAAAGGAAGCCAAATCCGTATTAAGGACATCCACCGAGTGCCATACACGGAATGAAGCCGTAGTATTTCTAAGGGGTTAGAATTTTGATAAAACAGTAAATTTCTATTAATCGCCAGGTAAAGCCTTGTAGAAAGGGCATACTGAAGTAGTAGCTATACTTCTGGACAACAAGGCAGATGTTAATCATTTACAAAACGCGGAAAAGAACCTCTGTATATAGCTTTGGAGAATGGGTATCCTGAAGTATTACCTAAACTGCTGGACAATGAAGCAAATGATAATCTATGTACAGATGATGAAAAAATCCCCTCTGTATAGCTTACTACCGGATTTGACATGTTCAACACGGCGGGTGTATAATAAGAAGCAGGAGATACTTACTCTACCGGTGCACCTGATCTCACCCATGGTTTTTCATTGGGTCCGTGTTGTTCATCTTTGTGTTTGTGCATGTCTTCATTTATGTTCTTTTATGTGTCGTACCCATGTTGTGTCGTCTCTGTTGCTTTGTTGTTTCCGATGTTGCCATTGTCCTTGGATTGTTCGTTTTGGATTGACGGTTCGGCTCTCACTTACTTTGTGAAAGAGGGTACTCTGAAATATTATCTAAACTTCTGGACAACAAGGCAGATGTTAATCAGTGAACAAATAATGGAGAATCACCTCTGTCAATAGCTTGTAATAGAGGAATACTAAAGTAGTAAAATTACTTCTGGACAACAAGGCAGATTTTTATAAGTGTACAGATGATGCACTATCACCTATTCATTTAGTTTGTTGTTTTTGGAGTGATCTTCTACAAAGTGACAGTACAAACTTATATAGATGAAAAAAGAAATAGAAGTTAGGATAGATACATGCAGAATGTAAAACTATTTATTAATTTTCAACTTGTAGTAGAAAAAAATATTGCACTATCATGTTGTTTACAAATCCCCTTGAATTGGTGTGGTGTCAGTCGTACAAGCTGAAAACAGGATGCGGCTGACGAGTACTATTTTTCTGCTGACAAGTACTATATAACTGTATAAAAGGAACTCTTCTGGGTTTTATTCTCACTCTCAGTAATTAAAATCAATAGACAAAAAGAAAAAAGTGAACATATGCGGGAAAGACACAGAAAACAGAGTGTAACTAAACCAATATGGCCGATTCATTTATACAGGGCATTTGCCCTGTATTAATTTTAATACAGGGCATTTGCCCTGTATTAATTTTAATACAGGGCATCTGCCCTGTATAAATTTCTATACAGGGCATTTGTCCTGTATAAATTCTATGTGCCAAAAACTTCCGGTTATATTAAATAGGCAAATCACACTGTATTTTAAGTCATCAGTTAATAATATACAATTATGGTCTTTTGTAGAGGTCGATATGAGTTTTAATAGACCTAAAAATTAATATTGACCGACGCCAGAGGCGGAGGTTAATATTAGGATTTTTAGGTCTATTAAAACTCATATCGACCGATACAAAAGACTATAATTGTTTTATTACATAATAATAACATGCTTCATCTTACTTGGTAATTGTAAGAGTTTCCAACGATTTTTTTAGGATAACATATCTTGTAAAATTGTCATGGGTAGTTGTACATTTGTACTTACTTTTCAGTGTGCTTTCTGATCTCTTCATACAAAGATTCATGCATCAAGTAGCTATCAGTACATTATTTTAGGTTTATGACATTTTTATTTGATTGATATATATATGTACAAAAACAACATGTAGTAATATGTATTGTACATGAAACGATTCTGCAACATGACGTACAAGTCCCCCCCCCCAAGTTTAGATTTTTTCATGTAAGAAATAAATCATGAGAATTAGAAATTCCATCCTTTTAGTAAAACCAACCTTGCGTTACTCAGTCTGAAATTCCTGTGATAAGACAAGAAGAAATTTGCAGAACTACTAAAACGCATACCCCGACTGTGTATCGCATGTTATTAGTTTCGATCACCTTCCGGGTATTTGTAAATAGCAGTCTACTTGTTGCAAAATACTTCTAATGTGAATAGAGAACAACAAACGTCTCCTGTCGCCATTTTCCTCCTTCGATATTTGGTTTCCCGAACATACTTATAATACGGCAATTCTGATTGGCCGAAAGTCGCGAGACCACATGTAATTCTGTTTTTCATTGGCTATTTAAAACGGCGAGTTAATATCGTTTTTAAGCAGACCTGAGAAATGAAAGTGAAAGTAAAATCGAGTCAATTCGATTTTTAATTGAATATCATGTGACAGGTTTTCATCCAATAAAATAAAACTATTATAATCATTATGTAATAATATGATGTACAGGACATACAAATGCAATTCACACATTACATTGTCTGGGTGCATGCATAGACAACAAATACATTGCATAATGTAGATACAAATATATGCAATAAATGCATTACTTGATGAACAGTACATATGTATACAATTGATATTATGTGTTGCACTGCGCATACATATATCAGACAAACATATTCAATATACTTATTAAATGTTTTACGGTACATACATATGCAATATTCATATTATATGATGTACATTTTATACATTTAAAAGTTTTAAATGTATATATATAACAAAATATCGAAGTTAAATTCATTTTCTGCATATTCGCATTTCGACAACTTATGTCTCATCAGTGCAGATCAAACCAAAACATTTGGAAGTCTATTAACCGAAAAAAGTATCAAAGCTGATAGAAAACAAATAACCAAAACGATCTAAGTAGAAAAGCCAAAATTCAGCTAATGACAGAGCTATGCATGAGGGAGATACTTCTTAGTTTTAAACAAAATTTTGCAAAATTTAGACATTGGAAGTTTTAATACAATCTGTTTTTGAGTCAGCACCGAAGTACTGACTACTGGGTTGGTGAATACCCTCGGAGCTAACAGTCCCCCAGCAGAGGCATCCACTAGTGGTAATAAATAACAAAATACCGATGTTACTGTTAATTCATTTTCTGCATATGCGCATTTCGACAATTTATGTCTCACCAGTGCAGGTCAAGCCAAAAAATTTAGAAGCTCCATTAACCGAAAACATGTTAAAGCTAATAGAGAAATAATAACTAAAAGGATACATCGCACATTACATAATATGGCCATATCAGACTGGTTATGTTGATATGGACTGCTAACTTCCAGCTATATTACATATGCAAAACAGAACATATCTTTACAAAGTATGTAATAAATAAGTTTAAGTGTTTTAAATGTATATGAATAAGAAAGGAAATGGGGGTAAAAGTCAAGGAGACAACATCCCATTTCCAGGTTAAAACGACCTAGGGATCACCGTACTGTCTTCAACACAACGAGGAACCTCACACCATATAACAAGCCCTAAATGGCCTCCACAAAAGTAAAAAAGTGATAAATCAATGGAAACAAACCACATCCAATAACCCGATACATCACACGTTACATAATTTACACTACATGACTATACAGTACATGCTTATGAATACACGATTTCCATATAATACAAACCAATGCAGTACCCTTATACAGTTATAAAAATTTCATTTTCACGTAAAATCAGTAAAGATACATGTATGTAAAAATTAAGAATATACGGCTTGCTTAATATGGAATTCTTGCAACTATTTTTTTTTTGTCCTTTGCTCTATGAGGGGGCATATACCCCATCTATCCTATTTGCATCCGACCTTGGTTGCAATCCCTTTCGGGTTACGGAAAATAAATATAATTTGTTCATTTTACTATGGCCAATATATGAACTGTTCGGCGCAATTTTCATATAGTAATTTTATACATCATTTTCATTATATTGATCTTTAATTTACACATAACTACTGTTAACGTTTTTTAAAATTACAAGATGTTGATCTAGCCACGATGGAAGCAATTCATGGAAGCGCATATCATAAATTTGCATTTTTATAATGATAAGAATTCAAAGTACTAAGCAGGGTAAAAAGCAATATAAAATAATATGCACTCCGAGGTTTGTAAAGATTTAAACTTAAAATGTCATTTTGTCAATACTGTGATTGAGACTTCTCATGAAATTTACCAAAATTAGAATCGAATATTTTTAAATCCGATTTGTGAAAATGTTTGTCCCAATCGAAAAAATTCTTAAAGTGAAGTTGCTAGGAAAAATTTTTAAAAAATAAGTGGTCTTTGAGACTTTCAGAAAATTTACCATTATTAGAACAGCATTAGAATTGAATAGAAAATAGAATAAGAAAATCTTTATTCACCAAAATGGGCCCACAAGGGCCATGAACATGAAAACATATAGACACAACACAGTTTAAATTACATTAATATGACATTTAACTAGCACATACTAATATATATTATATATAAATATACAAATAAATAAATGGATTTTACAAACTTAAAATCTGGGCCTTTATTATTTAAGTTTGGTATGTAATTCATAGTGCATAATGACCCTTAGATAAATAGCAACAATCGATTGTTTCGATTTCTTTAATTTTTGTACTATGAGAAGTTTTTTTAACAAAAAATGTCGCTTTATGTCCTCAAATTCTCCCAACATGGTAATGATGTCATAGTTATAAATAGGCATGTACAAGCATGCGTGTGAAATCTCAAAGCGGTATTCCGAAATAAACTGTTGCCTCTGTTGGTGCTTCTCGTTGGCAATGTTGGCTACCGAATATATTGATTAAATAGTAAACTCAGAGACGCCCACAATGCGGTCGTTGGCTTCGTTGGCTCTCATCCGGGGATTTCGTTGGTTTCGTTGGATCACGTTGGCAAATAATATTATAGTAAGGAAAGAGTCAGTTGGCTGCCGAACGTACTAAATATAACGTAAAAACAAAGGAAGTTTAGAATGGTGTTGTTGGCACCGTTGGCACCGTTGGCAAATCTACAGTTCGCATTGGTACATGACTATATTACTGCAAAGAATTTCATACCGGACACACAATGATATGTGAGTATTTAGCATTAGATTTATATAATTAGTTTTATTGTAATTTAATTTAAAAAGGACATTAGATTTGTTTCCGGCAAGTTCCAGATCCGGAAAAGTACCGCATCTTACTTGTCTATACCTATTTCCGCTGAAATGATTTGTATCACATGTGGCAAATTATTTTCATCAAAATATACCCTTAGACGCCATACCCTTGAAAAGCATGATACTCCACTGAAGTACAAATGTGACATATGTAACTTTGAGTTCTCGCGCAGGTTTTCCTTGTATGCCAACAAAAGGAAAAAACATAACTCGACTGTAAAAAATGTTGTGAGTGTGACATGTGCCAAGTCCACAGTGAAACCTGAAATTGAAGACTTGAACAACAGTATTTTTCAGTCAAGTAGACGTTCTAAATCTCCGGTTGCAGACACACTGTTACAAGAAACGAGGGGTGTACAGTTTGGTGAATTTGGAAACAAATATGATAATATTGACACAAGTGATTTGATAGGAGACAGGACAGTGGTCACAAAATGCTGGAAGTAAAGGGACCAATTTGTTTTTTCCTAGTCCAGTTTTAAATAAAGCTTCAAAAACAATCATTTAGTGATGGGTCGACATTTACAGAACGGGAAACAATTGTTGAACATTCCTCCAACATAAATCCATTAACAATTGATATTTCAACTGTAATTCAAGATCTTGCAGATGAATTTGAGGAATCTAAGCAGAAAAATGTTAAACTTAGACTTGTTAGAATGGTAAACTTTTTATATTTCATTTGTATTTCTACCTAAGCAAAATAAAAAAAAAGTTTGAAATGGAAATACACATGAAACATAGGAAATAAATCAGTTTTATATTTAAAAGAAAAAAAATATTTATTTTAAAAAAGCAGAAGGCATTGATTTTTGTAAGTAAATTACATTGTATGCAGTCTTCACCAAATACATTTGAAATTTGGTGGACATTCGGTCCGGTAGTCTTATTTCCGATTTCGGTTTGTCAATACTTATAATTTCCGGTTTTGAATGTTTTTTCGTCACGTTAGTTAACAATTTTATCAATTTGACGTAACATTTTTGACAGACAATGCTAGTGATAACAAAATAAAGTCTCAAATCTACCAGATGATTGTCATTTTTGCAACCTGAAACCTTTCATGTAGCTCAAATGGATTAGCTCAAGAACAATGTCAGACTGTCCGACCGACGCATTTGTTGAAGACTGTAAATGATTCAATTTTAAAGTCAGTCAAATACATTGTTTTAGCTGCCAGTCGATATATAATACAAGTTACACAACTGAAACTAATCTTTGTAATGATCCCCCATTGTCCTGATTACATCTTGCAAAATAATCATTTTGGAAATGGTCATGTTCACACCCTTCACAGCGTTAGGTTTATCCTATTGTCCAGCCAGTACACAATGATTAGAATGACCTGGATAGGTATACTGAACAGCAAAGTAAATCCACCATTTTTGCTGTTCAGTATACTTATCCACGTCATCCTGATTATTATGTATTGACTTTTATAATTTTTATACTCAATGTTGGACTTGAACAAAGGAAGGTCCCTTTCGATTTTGAGGAACTTAGAAAACTAAAAACTTAATTAGCTCACCTCACGAAGTGAGGGGGGGGGGGCTTATGTGATGCCCCTAGCGTTGGCATCAGCGTCTGCGTGCGCGTTCATGTCCAGTTACTGTAAACGTGGAAATTATCACAATGGTCTTTGGGTGGTCCCCTTTAAAAGTTGTATCCGGCAGGTCCGCACCTCATCCAAGATGGCCACCAGCGGGGAACATAGTTTAACATTGGACCCTATGGAAAACACATTCAAAGATCTTCTCAGAAACTACGAGTCCAATTGGAACCAAATTTCATCACAATGGTCCTTAGATGGTCCCTTCCAAAAAAGGTATCCGGCAGATCAGTACCTCATCGAAGATGGCCGCCAGCTGGGAACATAGTTTAACATTGGAGCCTATGGAAAACACATTCAAAGATCTTCTTCTTAGAAACTACCAGTCCAATTGGAACCAAACTTAGTCACAATGGTCCTTAGATGGTCCCTTCCAAAAAAGGTATCCGGCAGGTCCGTACCTTATCCAAGACGGCTGCCAGCGGGAACATAGTTTAACATTGGACCCTATGGAAAAAGACATTCAAAGATCTTCTTCTTAGAAACTACCAGACCAACTGGAACCAAACTTCGTCACAATAGTCCTTAGATGGTCACTTCCAAAAAAAGGTATCCGGCAGGTAAGATGGCCGCCACCGGGGAACATGTTTTAACATTGGACCCTATGGAAAACACATTCAAAGATCTTCTTCTCAGAAACTACCAGTCCAGTTGGAACCAAACTTAGTCACAATGGTCTTTAGATGGTGTTTTCCAAAAAAGGTATCTGGCAGGTCCCTACTTCATCCAAGATGGTTGCCAGCGGGGAACATATTTTAACATTGGATCCTATGTGAAAACACATTCAAAGATCTTCTCAGAATCTACTTGTCCAATTGGAACCAAACTTAGTCACAATGGTCCTTAGATGGTCCCTTCCAAAAAAAAGGTATCAGGCAGATCCGTACCTCATCCAAGATGGCTGCCAGCAGGAACATAGTTTAACATTGGACCCTATGGAAAACACATTAAAAGATCTTCTCAGAATCTACCAGATAAATTGGAACCAAACTTAGTCAAAATGGTGCTAAGACGGTGTTTTCCATAAAAGGTATCCGGCAGGTCCGTACACCATCCAAGATGGCTGCCGGCCGGGAACAAAGTTTAACATTGGAGCCTATGGAAAACACATCCAAAGATCTTCTTCTCAGAAACTACTTGTCCAGTTGGTACCAAACTTTGTCACAATGGTACTCAGATGGTCACTTCCAAAAAAGGTATCCAGCAGGTCCGTACCTCATCCAAGATGACTGCCACCGGGAAACATAGTTTAACATTGGACCTAAGGAAAACACATTCAAAGATCTACATCTCAGAAACTACCAGACAAATTTAAACGAAACTTAGTCACAATGGTCCTTTGATTGTGTGTTCCAAAAAAGGTATCCAGCAGATCCGTACGTCATCCAAGATGGCTGCCAGCGGGGAACACAATTAAACATTGGTTCCTTTGGGAAAACACATTAAAAGATCTTCTCTGAAACTACCAGACCCATAGGAACGAAACTTAGTCACAATGGGCTTTAAATGGTCTCTTCCAAAAAAGATATCCGGCAGGTCCATACCTCATTCAAGATGGCTGCCAGCAGGCAACATAATTTAACATTGGACCCTATGGAAAACACATTCAAAGATCTTCTCAGAATCTACCATATAAATTGGAACCAAACTTAGTCACAATGGTCCTTAGATGGTATTTTCCATAAAAGGTATCCGGCAGGTCCATACAACATCCAAGATGGCTACCGGCGGGAAACATAGTTTAACATTGGAACCTATGGAAAACACATTCAAAGATCTTCTCAGAAACTACTTGTCCAATTGGAACCAAACTTCGTCACAATGGTACTTAGATGGTCACTTCCAAAAAAGGTATCCGGCAGGTCCGTACCTCATCCAAGATGGCTGCCACCGTGAAACATAGTTTAACATTGGACCTGAGGAAAACACATTCAAAGATCCACTTCTCAGAAACTACCAGACAAATTGGAACAAAACTAAGTGACAATGGTCCTTTGATTGTGTGTTCCAAAAAAGGTATCCAGCAGGTCTGTACGTCATCCAAGATGGCTACCAGCGGGGAACATAGTTTAACATTGGACCCTTTGGGAAAACACATTCAAAAATCTTCTCTGAAACTACGAGACCCATAGGAACGAAACTTAGTCACAATGGGCTTTAAATGGTCTCTTCAAAAAAAGATATCCGGCAGGTCCATACCTCATCCAAGATGACCGCCAGCGGGGAACATAGTTTAACATTTGACCCTATGGAAAACACATTCAAAGATCTTCTTCTCTGAAAGTACTACTCCACTTGGAATCAAACTTAATCGCAATTGTCTTTAGATGGTCCTTTCCAGAAAAGATATCCGGCAGGTCCGTACCTCATCCAAGATGGCCGCCAGCGGGGAACATAGTTTAACATTGGACCCTATGGGAAAACACATCCAAAGATCTTCTCTGAAACTACTTGACCAATTGGAGCCAAACTTAGTCACAATGGTCCTTAGATGGTCCCTTCCTGAAAAGGTATCCGGCAGGTCCATACCTCATCCAAGATGGCTGCCAGCAGGCAACATAATTTAACATTGGACCCTATGGAAAACACATTCAAAGATCTTCTCAGAAGCTACTGAACCAATTGGAACGAAACTTAGTCACAATGCTCCTTTCCAAAAAAGGTATCCTTCAGGTCCGTACCTCATCCAAGATGGCCACCAGCGGGGAACATAGTTTAACATTGGAACCTATGGACAACACATTTAAAGATTTTCTTGTCGGAATGCACTTGTCCAATTGGAACCAAACTTTTCCACAATGGTAATTGTAGTTTCAAAAAATTTTTTCACAAAATTTGAGCGGATCAGTTTACGAAGTTCAAGCGGGGATGAGAATCTCCTATTTAATTGTATCTGGCCTAATGGAATACTCCATTTTAATGCACCTGTGACAAAAAGTCTGGAGCATATTGTTTTACCTTGTACGTCCTTCTGCATGGTGGTTACATTTTTTGGTCTTGTACATTGAAAACAGTAGAAGGTAGAGGTTAAGTTTAAATTACAAAAATGTTGAGCATATTAAGATCTACGTACCCTGCAATTTTGCAGTAAATCTTAATACTCATATAGGAGTTATTGCCCTTTTGTTGTCAAATTTTTATGATTTTTATATATATTGTCTTATAGTTCAAAAACTATTCCAGATAGAGGTTGACTTTAATTTGCAAAAATGTTCAGCATGTCAATTACTACATTTTACATACGCCCAACTGGTTGGCATCTCATCCAAAATGGTCGCCAGCGGGGAACTAAGTTAAACATTGGACCCTGTGGGAAAACACATTCAAAAATTTTCTCCTCTGAAACCGCTCGACCAAATGGAACGAAACTTCATCACAATAGTAGTTGGGTGGTTGCTTTTAAAATTGTGTTCGACATGTTCGCACCTCATTCAAGATGGCTGCCAGCGGGGACTGTGGTTTAACATTGGACCCTATGGGAAAACACATTCAAAGATCTCCTCTGACACTACTTTGCCAATTGGAAACGAACTTAGTCCCAATGGTCCATGGATGGAACCCTTTAAAAATTTTGTCCGGCAAGTCTGGGTGATATCCAAGATGGCCGCCAGCGAGAAACATAGTTTAACATTGCACCCTATTGGAATACTTTCAAAGATCTGCCCCTCTGAAACCACATGACCAATTGGAACCAAACTTCATCACAATAGTCCTTGGGTGATTGCCTTTAAAAGTTGTATCTGACAGGTTCGCACCTCATCAAAGAAGGCCACCAGCGGGAAGTATGGTTTAACATTGGACCTATGGGAAAACACATTCAAAGATCTTCTCCTTGTCAGTCATCGTCTAAGTTTCTATCAAATCTGAATTGAGATGAAGGAGTTTCACGAAATCTTTATACTCTTGCAAACGAAGTTTAAGGGATATACAGTTGTATCAGCCTGTCTGTCTGTCTGTCTGTCTGTTCGTCCGCATAAAGGGTACTCATTATGTGAAATCAACTCCTCTTGCAGGTTTTATACTCCTTCAAAGGACAATTCTAATTACTGCATGGAGCGTGGCGTTCCTCAATATTGTTTGTCTACAATTGCTAGTCGCCAGGTTTCTTGAATCTGACCTGACTACTTCGCGTTGACAAGGTATTTCCCTATTCACTACCATAGGATGCACCCGGTCAACTCTGTAGACGAAGCTTAGGAAATCTGATCTAGGTTTGGGTACCCCTTTACATGAAATATACCGCTATGTTGGCAAGATCGTCGCTATCACATTGTCGTAGAATGAATAAATATTCAAATATCTCACACTGCTCAAATTGGGTTTTTAACTGACGGGTTATCTGTTATGTGACAAATTTAGGTTTTCCTATGAACCTCATATTTGCAGCTTAGCAACCATAATGTGAACATCTTTCAGCGACCAAAAAAGAAAAAAAACGTACCTATATAAAGAAGTACTGAAATACAATAAAACACGTCGTATATTTATATAAACGGTCCATCTTGTAAATAAATATATAAATAAACAAATAACCCTCAGGCACACCTCAGGAAAGAAAGGGACATCTATTAGTATCTAATATATGAACTTTGGGGAGTATTTTCATCTATACACAAATTCAAATTAAAAATGATAAATAATAGTCAGTTTTATAAATGAAATTAATTCAATATTTTAAGACAACATGTCAATGGAACTACCTCGTGATTTAAGCAGAAGAGCAAGCAAAGCGGTCACCCAACTGCAAAAAACACCAAGGGGCGATCCGAATAGCTCCATTTATACGATATCTTGTATTTGTATAATAAATTCCACAACAAAAGGATATCAATGGAACTACCTCGTATATTTTTGAAATCCAACATCCCTATTGAGCCGAGTTCTCGGCGAACAGTTTATTAAGAAGTGGTCAAGTTCGGTTAAATAATGCTTAGCCCGGTTGAGAAAAGTGTAAACAAATTCATTATTTCAAGTAACACTGGATAATGTTGTGTACGGGTCCAGAGTAATGTTTAGGTTCATTTTGTTTTAACATTCATCTTTACCTAAAGATTACCCAGCTTACTAGGGGTGTGATAAAACACTTTATAACGATACGTGCTTAGTGAAGTGATCATGATTATTAGTTTTATCTATGAGACTTTTTCGCGGGCTAGATGTTCGAAAAAAAACAACAAAAAAACAAAACAAAACAAAATAAAAAAAAAAACATCATCCAGAAAGATTAGGATATTAAACAAGACATTCGTTACTCTATAATTTGTTGCTCCTCATCTGACTTTCTGCGGAGTCATTTTCTTTCTGAACAGTTTGTTTTGTTCTTGGCCTGATGGAAAATACCGATGTTACTGTAAATTTAGGAAGTGATTTAACTTTTCCATTTTGTGTTTGTAAACGATTTTTGCTACATAGGTTGGTTTTCCTTTTTCGTTTATTTTGTTTTTGTTTTTTGTTAATTGTTTTTTTTTTGTTTTGTTGTTGATATTTTTCTTTCCTTATTTATTCATTTCTTTATACATTTATTTATTTCATATATGTTTTTTTTCAATTTTAAGTTTTGTCAAGTTTGGTATATTTTGTGAATATGCAAAATCATGCATGCTATTTATCTGTTTGCAAAGTCTTACAATACATATTTTACGAAAGGATATGGAGTAAATGAACATGAGACAATAACACATATGTTAACTCCAACTGCAATAATTTTAATGAGCTGTATGGCCATTTCGGAAATTAATTCCTCATCAGCAGCACTAGAACCCAAACAAAGGTATTCCATAATTTCAAAAAATGTTTAAAATGGATAAAACCAAAAGAAATCCGAATAATCAGTAATATCAAATATACATTTGTAGATAAGGACAAAACTACGACTGAATGATTGATTGTATGACTGAAACAATTTGTGTAGAATTGTGTAGACTGACTGACTGATTGTATGACTGAAACAATTTGTGTAGAATGACTATTTATTCAAGGTCGTTCCATTCTGCTGAGTTGCCGCACCACTTTGTAAAACACGAGACAACGTATACCTGACTTCCAACCATACGTGATAATGTTTGTTAATTACATGTCCAAGGTCGATGGTTCTCTCCGGACACTCCGCCGGGCTTCTTCCAACTCGAAAAATGACCACTATAATATAGCTGAAATATTGTCGAGAAAGGCGTTACACTCCATACAAACATAGAAACAAATATAAGGTAGTCATCTTTAAATGTTTTGATATTTTTATTGAATAAGGAAATTTGCGGCGACTTCTTTGTAATCCGGTCCTTTAAACTGAAACGAAATGGAAAATATTGGACAAATTTTAAGGCCGTACGAATTAGTAGCAGAATTACAAAGAGACTGATAACTATAATATACACATGTAGTATTCTGTCTACACATTCAATTTTGTTTTCTATATTTTTTACTTTGTTATTTTGTCATCCCGAATTATAGAAAGAGAGACATTTTTTTGCTAAAATGTGAAAAATATCTTTGTTACATGTAAATTGAACTTCAAATCAACGATGAATTTGTTTTTATTAAGGTGTAATTCATGGACCACAAAAATGGTGAAACAATTTCATTTTCAATTCAAAATTGTTAACATTACAACTTTTATCCACAATGGGCGTTTTTAATTTTTGGTTATCTACATGTATAATAAGATTATACAAAAGCATCGACTCACGAAACAAATGACATCAACACTCAGGGCCATTGAAAGAATGACAAGTCTGTTTATAATGTCTGACATTTTTGCCTCAATAAATGACGTTAAGTTCTATGAAAGGAAAGAATCGGCATTTTTTTTGTCACAATCTTTTTTTATACAATTACAGACTAAAGTAAAGAATTTCAAAGTTAACACAGCCTCTCATTTATTCTGTAGTGATAATGAAAATCGTAAAAAGACATACACATGCAAATGTTTGTTTGTTTGTTTTGTTTTTGTGTTTTTGTTGTTTTTTTTTGTAGCCATTCAAAAATTCAGAACATTTGTGTGTGTATGTAAGCAATGAAGGGATATGCGATAAATGCATATAAGACAAAGTATATGTACAATACATGATAAAACCAAGCAATGGAACAACGCTTTTATTGTTGTTTTTCCATCTTGACGTCACTGGACCTGTAAGTGATGCCAAATGGAAACAAATTCACGAGAAGCCTAAAGCAAATGAAATTTTCAATAGAACAGAACAGAACAGAATTTTACTTGGTTTAAAATTCAAATGTTTGCTTTCCGTAACTTTGTGTCGTAAAAATGAAAAGGAGCACCTGTCTTCACAACCTCTTACTGCAAGAAATTGGAAAAAAATGCGTTTTGAACGATCTGATGTAAAAACAAATTTGTTTCAATTTTCGGTGAATTTAATGTTAATTTTAGCAACTAAATCAGAAACATAGCCACCGTGTATTTTACAATGTCATTATTCATACCTAGAAGTCTGCTAAGAAATGGTATGTTTCCTCCTCAAAAATATCGTAAAAACGGATATAGGAATATATTCTGCTGAAGTGAAATATCCAGGTAAATCCTGCAATTTGATTGGTTACCTTGACAGGGGATATGAGACCGTATGCCCGTGGTAGCAAAATCGTAATTTTTGAATGCTTTTAATAGAAAAATCATAGCACTTCTAGCGGAATACAAAAAAGTATTCGGGCTTCACAGGGGATACGGGTTAATATTCCCTGTCTCTATATCCCCTTCGCCTGACGGACCAGGGGATATAAAACACACACAGGGAATATGAACCCGTATCCCTTTTGAAGATTCCCGAATAACATATACTATTTAAGCGTACATTTACAGCTCATTAAAATTATTGCAGTTGGAGTTAACATATGTGTTATGGTCTCATGTTCAATAAATATAACGTTGATGACGTCCGATCGGTAACGTCATATGGGCGTCATTACATAATGAAAAAAAAACAAGTTTGTAAATTTTGTATATCTGACATTCTTTTATGATGTACTTCTCAATATCCCTTCATATTCTGAAATAAAATAAGTTTTCTAATCAAACGACATTTTTGTGGCTTTGGCACACAACGCTCAAACGACATATATGTCGCTTTGGCATTCAACCCCTAGACGACATATTTGTCGTTTGGCACCGAAAGGGTTAAATAAACGGCTATATATATGAGAAGATATATATATAGTAAAAACAATAACTAATGAGAGATTCTGATTATCGCAAAATATTCAACGAATTATCGAATAACGCAGTAATTCACAAATATTTTAAATGACATTATATACCATTCTTTAACCATATACATAACAAAATATCGAAGTTAAATTTATTTTCTGCATATTCGCATTTCGACAACTAATGTCTCATCAGTGCAGATCAAACCAAAACATTTGGAAGTCTATTAACCGAAAAAAGTATCAAAGTTGATAGAAAACAAATAACCAAAACGATCTAAGTAGAAAAGCCAAAATTCAGCTAATGACAGAGCTATGCATGAGGGAGATACTCCTTAGTTTTAAACAAAATTTTGCAAAATTTTTAATACAATCTGTTTTTGAGTCAGCACCGAAGTACTGACTACTGGGTTGGTGAATATCCTCGTAGCTAACAGTCCCCCAGCAGAGGCATCCACTAGTGGTAATAAATAACAAAATACCGATGTTACTGTTAATTCATTTTCTGCATATGCGCATTTCGACAATTTATGTCTCACCAGTGCAGATCATACCAAAAAATTTAGAAGCTCCATAAACCGAAAACATGTTAAAGCTAATAGAGAAATAATAACTAAAAGTATACATCACACATTACATGATATGGCCATATCAGACTGGTTATGGACTGATAATTCTTATATGATTTGCATAATAGGAAATACGCTGATATGATTGGTTGTATTTACTTCCGGTAGCAATTTCTGAAGTCGTTTATTTTTTCGATAGACGACGTTGACCGAACTACATTTAAGTTCACTTTATAAATTCATACGCCGAGTGCATCAAATAGAACAAACACGTGTGACTGGCATTATAACGGTAAGAATTTAATTACTTATCATCAAATTAAAAGAATTATAAGGATTAAACACCGTTTGAAAGGAATTTATAGGAGTATAAACGGGACCAAGTCACTCACAAACATATCATAAAAGTCCTTCGGACTTTCATTTGTTTGTGAGTGAATTGGTCCCGTTTATACTCCAATAAATTCCTTTAAAACGGTGTTTTATCCTATACTAACTTCCAGCTATATTACATATGCAAAACAGAACATATCTTTACAAAGTATGTAATAAATAAGTTTAAGTGTTTTAAATGTATATGAATAAGAAATGAAATGGGGGTAAATGTCAAGGAGACAACATCCCATTTCCAGGTTAAAACGACTAATAACAAAACATCTAGGGGTCACCGTACGGTCTTCAACACAGTGAGGAACCTCACACCATATAACAAGCCCTAAATGGCCCCACAAAAGTAAAAAAGTGATAAATCAATGGAAACTACCCGATACATCACACGTTACATAATTTACACTACATGACTATACAGTACATGCTTATGAATACACGATTTCCATGTAATACAAACCAATGCAGTACCCTTATACGTTGCCATTAAATAGAAACAAACTTTATTTATAAAATGCACAGCAGAAATCGCCAATACAGACTTTAACGTTGTCTAAGAAAGACATATGAATAGACCATCTAACTTCATATATAAATCCATCCATGCATGCATTTGTAGTGTAGATTTTTAATTTTGGTCCATCTTAAATTGCAAGACTGGTACATATAGGCCACTGGGAAGGTCAATATAACAATATGAAATATAATACATCTCTATAGCGAAGATTAAATTATTGTTTTACTTCACGGCGTCAGACAGTATTAGAATCAGAGAAGTACATCCGGTAAGGCGTCAATGTTCGCATTGCATGGCGGTCAATAAAGTGTAACGTGTTCATTTGATTAGTGTTGTATAACAGTGCCTTTTAAACTTAAATTGACTTATTAAATATTTTCTGCAGTTTGAATTATCTATGTTAATTCCTTATTTGATTCACAGTGACTTCGGTATTAAGTTATTTGATTCAAATGATTATAATATTTTGGAAAAGTTATAAACAATGTCCAATGTGTTTTACAATGAAACAGAGAGATTTTGCCTTAACGATTGAAAATTACTTCGTTCTACAATTTGACCTTTAGTTACACTTCGATTGTTCGAGTTATCTTTCTTACATCAAATTTGCGTAATTTGACATAAGTTATCTGTATTGTGTTGAAATACGTCTTGAAAGTAAATACTCATCTGGTTTGTACATAAATCCGTAAAAAGTTGTTTTTCGGGAAATTATCACGATAGCCGAATATTGTGACGTTCTTTGTAACATCTTGTTATTCCTTTGGAACACTTTTGGTAAGGACGGTTTGGTTTTGTCCCAGAGATTAGATTTCGGTCTGTTCTCATTACCTTTGGTTATTTTCAACTAAACTATTTATTTGAACAAGTATTTTGATAATATTCTGAGAGGTTTTAACAATGCATACGCTATATTCTTGTATTATTCCAGTCATTAAACGATGAAGTTCGCGACTTTAACCACCGGAACATAGACTGTATTTATAATAACTATTCTTAGAGTCTCGGGGATAGTCCTGTATTGAAAAACATTTAATTCAAAATTCCAAATTACTGATATTATTTGTAGATTTGGGTTGGGCAAACAATTATTTAAAAATTACATTTTGTCAGATGTGATATTTTTAAATTAATTCTGTAAAAGTCTCTGATATATCTTTAACTTGTGAAAGATTTGAATTATTTCATTATTTGTTGAGAGTAATAAATTATTTATTTGTACACTGATTTATCTAAATTTGAGCCACCCAGTTATTTAGTAAAGTTCACGCAGCAATGAATATTTAAGGCTAAACCAATATCATTGCAAATTAACAAATTAACATCGTTATACGATCGTGATTTTTCCGCGTTATTATATAGACTGCAGTGAAATAAAAGTTATAATTAACTGTGAAATTATTTTCAATAATTTTACGCTCGGAAGTGACGTCACAGTGAACGTTGTCAACGTTGTTGTTAAGTAAACGTCGCAGCGGATTAACACAGAAAACGTAGTTCATGCAATGAATCTTAACCATCTTTGTGCCATGGGCCAATTTTGGGCCAATATTTTTATACTCCGTTCAGTGCCACAGGGCCAATTTTAGGCCAATGTTTTTTTCATAACGTCACGAAAGGGTATCTATGACGCATCGCTATTCAAGGGTGTCTATGACGCAACGTCATTGTTAGTGCTCGACCAAGGCGTGAAAATGGCGGGAAGTTTTAGGAAATTGTTGAAATACATATTTCCTTGTTTTAAATGCAGTATAGGGTTGCTCAATCTATTTCTACATCTCATGAAATTTTTTATTATTTTTTTCTGAATTTAAAAAATAAAGATTAAACAAATTGTAAGTTGTGTAGATCAAGAATGAGCAAATTTTAATGGCTTCAAATTTACTAGAACTTCGAACAATCTCCAAGATAGTTACCGCCTACATCTATCGACTTGAAGAGACATAGGTTGTCAAAGTGCAGGAACTACATTCGCAGTAACTTCGGCATTTTGTTTTTTAAACATACGTGTATTTGCTTTATTTTTTTCTTTTATTTTAAATGTTTGGTTTTTTTCTATTTGTTTCTTATTTATCGATTCCTTATCTTTTACGAAAGTGATGGGATTAACAAGTTGCCGAGGAAACAGAACATACATAAGCTATTTTTATACAAATTAAAACACGAAACTATAAAAAATTTTGCCCTTTATATCAGAACAGCATCAAAATTGTCTTTATGAATCAAGAACAAATAGTTATACATATTTCATTTTGGGTAGAAACAGCGTCCCGAGGTTTTAGGCCTATTCATTCTGTATAGTGAACAAAACAATCTATATGTACAAAATAAATCTGTAAATAACGATAGACAGAAATGTTCATACTTCCACGACCCTGCGATAGCATAGCAGTTTGGAATGGGTGGGGGGAGCGATTCCGGGTTCTTGTTCCCATGACTCCCGGTTCCCACATATAAGTTGATTCCCAGTTCCTGCCCATTTTTTTTAATCCCGGTTTGACTAAATCCGACCACGGTCCAGTCCTCTAAAATCCCATGTTTCAGCCCCTGTGCCCGCCAAATTCGGGTGTGAATTCAGTCATATGGGTACCGTTTACTAGTTAAACGCAACAATCATTTACTCGTCCGTCCGGAAGCTTCCTTAATGTGATGCGTCTACTCCTGTTTTTCCTTCGGTTGCGATTATCGACTCTGTCGTCGTCAGCAGTTCTAACTTCCATATGCCCTGCTGCTAAGTCTTCAATAATACTCTGAATGAAAGCTAATCGCGATTTCAGTGGTCTGTCCGAAGAGTTTTTCTTGTAAAGTATATATGCAAGAACAACATGAAGAACAACAATAAAAGCGTTGTTCCCTTGCTTTTTACCATGTAATTGTAGAGACTTTGTCTCATGTGCATTTACTCCATATCCCTTCATTGCTTATTATGCGTTTATTACAAATCGCTGCAACCAATTAAATACAACTTTTTTCCACACCTTGAGTGTTTTACGGTCGTCGTAGTAATATGTGACCATTGCGTCTGCTAAGTCCACCACACCCGTATGTTTATTATAAAACGAAACCATTGTGGGTTTACCATTGTTTTTATTCATAGCCAATTATTTTGTGCTTACAACTTTTACGGTTTTTCGCCTGCCTTCATGTCTATTATAGGAGGGTTCGCGAACCTCATTTGCGATGTCATAAAATCTAATTTACATATGCAAATTAGCAGTTTTGGTTGGCAAAGTCGTAGTTAGACCACGTTATAACAATGTAAAATAATTTTTGATCTTTTGTAGGGATGTCAAAATGCATGAAAAATGCCACTCGAGTACTCGGATTCAATACTCGAATATACTCGAGTACTCGGTGATCTTTTGAAACAAAAATTACTAGGCTTCAAGATTCTTATAATTCAATGATATATAACTACAATATTGCCCAAATGCCATAACAGGAGCACCAAATTACTGTTTGTGTGCCATTACAGCCAATCAAAGATTTGATCAAACAACTTTCAATTAAAGCGAAATTATATACAAGTTTTTTTTTTATAACAACTTGTTTTTGTTTAGTAACACGCTTGTCTGTTTAATCAAATTGATTGAATCACAATTAACCCTTATATAAACATCTGGGGACAACATGGTTTTAATCAAATACATTTTTAGTAAAGAATATTATTTGATCACAAAGTGTGCATTTTCGGCATTTCAGTTATCAGAAGTATGACCAAACAGCCGATTTATTCAAAAGCATTATTGAGTCGCAAATGAGTCTTTAGGTACATGTAACAATCTGGCTGCTCAGCTACATGTATCTACTAATTTTAGTAAAATCGATTACTCGTATGTATCATTTTAATTTCAAA
>MJUU01055582.1:83545-109821 GCA_002080025.1 Modiolus philippinarum | reverse complement strand
ACGACGACGACGACGACAGCGCCATACCATCATACAACCTAAAATGTTTTGTGGTCATATAAAAACTACAAAATGGAACTGTACCAAACAGGGATAAACTTATTTCAATTTTCAATGATGACAGCAGATACATTGACCATATCCTTACTAATGACAATCCCCAGGTTTTTGGTTATGTCGGCATCATTTACCCACAAAAACTGAAACTTAATTAAGCAAACAATGATTCTAAATGCTGCCCTTTTCTGGATATAAGTATCATCATTGATCCTGGTAAAATGATAACAAGAATGATTTTGATTTCACTATTACCAATTCCCCCTTCTTTGACGGCGACGTCCCCTAGCTACATCCTAGGGAGTGTACATATCTCAACTTGTACGATTCGCTCGCGTTTGTTCTACTTTTGACGATCCTTACTCTCACATCCAAACTTTAACAACAAGTTACAGATTTCATAAAATTATTAAATACTTTTCAGAAGTTTTACAGAAGATATAAACATTTGATATCTAAATATGACGTGACTTGCAAACATCTACGGTAATTAATTGGCATTTCTCATCCCCGATTTTATGAAAATGCTGTTAAAAATTCAGAAACTGATAAAAAAAATCTAGAAAAACTGGGACGTAACTTATAATCTTTACGAATAGTGGATATTGACGGATATTCGACACAAATCCGTTATAGTGGTTTTGGAAGATTTTACACATATACTGGCCTCTCACTGATGCTGTCGATGTCTACTGGTATACATGACTCTTTACCACACCCTTGGGGAAGTTTTGAGTTTGATTTTCATTCCGAAGTGCGACAGTGTTTTACAAGCAGACTAGGTTCCTTTAGCTAGCCGGCAGTTTAGCTGCTAGCACTCTTTCTAAATTTCGTTTTGTCATATGACTTTCTTTTTCAAGATAGTAGTCATAGAGTCAGTAGTCTTCCTGCATTGGGTTTTATTCGTATGTTTATTACAATATAGGGAAACGGGATGGAGAAAGGGGAGGTTTGGATGCCCGTTAACTGGTTTAACCCTACCGCTGCCTTTTGCTAGTGCCGATGCCAAGTCCGGCTATTCCGAGTTCCTATCGTTATTTATGTTTGTCTCCTGACTTCATTAGGGGTTTTCTAGTGCAGTTCGCTTGTGAATTTTTGTGACATGTGATTGTAGTTTTTGGCCATTGTTGGTATTTACAGTTATCATTTGTTTATAATGGTGTTATTCATTCAAAAAAAAGTTTAAGGTAACTGCAATTTAACATGAGTGCTCCACTTATGAATGATCGTCTACCTAACTTTGAGTTAAGACGTAAGACATTCTCTTTTAATTATTGTTGTAAACACTTCAAGTAAAATTTGGTACCTCATCTTTATCTAAGTCTTCATGTTTTATTTTTTTATTCTGTAAATCTGTCTTTTTCACAATATTTCAATTTGTATTGTTTTAAATAATGATAAAATTGAAACCTTGTCATTAATTAAAAATTATAAGATCGGAAATATCACTCATGAAGTGGGGAATGGGAAAGGTACTCGTTCTATGTTGTATTAGGTTATAAATCCACATTTTGTTGTTCAAAAACCAATTTTAAGTATGCTATTATAAAAAAAAAACAGGCGTTCAGAACGCCTGATTTTCATATTGATATAATATTTGTCACATTCGGAAGTGCTATTTATCAACAGCAAGAGGACATACCAATGGGCATGAATCGTGGTCCTTTACTCGCAGACTTGTTTTTGTAATCCTACGAGGCAATATTCCCTCAGGACCTGTAAAAGATAACAAAATAAAAGATGCTACACCCTTCAATCTCACTTATAGATACATTGATGATGTTCTATTAATTGATAACGCATCTTTTGCTTAATAACTAAATACCGAAGTTACTGTGAATTTAGGTTCTGCATATGCGCATTTCAACAACTTATGTCTCTTCAGTGTAGATAAAATCTAAATGTTTGCTAAAGGGATCCCATCGATATATCCTCCAGAACTAGAAATAAAGGAAACGACAGAAACCACTAGATTTACATCTTTTTGGATTTACATTTCTATGAAAATTTTCGTATCATTTCTAAAAGTAAAGACAAACGGGACATTTTCAATCTCAAAAATATCAATTTCCCCATAAACAGGGAGAGTAATATTCGAACCTCCGTTGCTTACGGAGTCTATGTTTAACAGTTGATTCGTTACACGAGAGCTAGCACAAATTATACAAACTTTCTTGTTACACATAGTTATCTTCGTGACCGCCATGTTAATCGATATTTTAAATCCTTGTCATACGAGCATTTAAAAAGTTCTTTATTATATATAACAGAACCTGGTAGAAAAATTTGAAGTTTCAGTCCGAACTGTGATTCAAGATTCCTTTTTTACTTAATACTGGGATGATCGTTTCTTTTTACTGTTTACGACAATTGCCGTTTAGTTGCTACTGGACACTACCTCAATAGAAAAAGGGGGGGGGGTCTGGCGCGCAATGAAATCGGTTTAGCCCGCCATTTCTTTTGAAAAGCCTCTACCAAGTCATTGTACGAGGACAAATTTCTGGTGGTTTTCCACCTGCTTTGTCTTTTTGCCTTTTGGATTTTTGGCTTTTGACAATTCTGTTTGGTAATTTTGTTATTACCCCCATTTAATAAATATTTTCTGGACACAATCCCAAAAAGATGATGCGTTGTGGAAAACTCTCTCTACAGACAAATTCAACGAATAACTGGAGAATAACATCAATGATTTTAAGAATATCTAGAATTGAATGTTTCCATTTTACGCATCTTGATCTTGAGAAAGCACATGAAGTGGATTGAACACGGACCAAGAACTTCTAGTCTGTCGCAGGTTTTCTGTGCCAACTTAGGCCCTTTTGTCCGTCTCATGATAAACCTTTGCCCTAGTTTTCTATATCCTAGTAGTATTAGCTAATATATATTAACAATATGATCAATTTCACTTTTGGATAGCAATGTGACCTTTGTTGATGTCCTTTTTTTGTTTGTGTTTGTGTTTCTTTATTTCGATTATAACTTCTTTGTGTAGGTGGCAACAATATCAACAGAGATTTGACCTATAACCACATAGATGTTCGACAAACTCTTTATATGTATAAAATATAAAGTCATTATTCATTTTAAGCAAAGCTTATCATCTTCACAATAATATTTAGCAAGAGTTATTACTTTGACAAAGGAGGTACACAATATCTTGTAGTAAATGTCACTTGAAGCAAATATTTATATAGACTTCCTAAAACTATTAACAATGACTGTAATGACTAATAAAACGATCATCCAAAAAATGCGCAGTAAGCTTTGTCCAAATAGGTAAATGAACTATATTTAAAAAAAAACAAAAACAAAATAGTTTTTTGTTGACTGAACATCGTCGACGAAAACATTGGTGCTTGAGGACAGAACCCTGTATTGGGCCCTATGCTCCTCCCCCTTTTTATAATATTTACTCCATTTTTCAATATTTGCCATTTATTTGTACTATTTTGCACTAATATAGCATATATCTATTGTCAATTTCCCATTTTACTATCAGTGTGCCTTTCGACATATAGAGCACAGCGAATGTTTTATCGACTAAACTGTTTCTTCTTGAAATGTCGGACAAATATCAGATAAAGAGATTCAGGGCGGGTGTCATTAATACGAAAATTGCTATATTCAGGGCGGGTGTCATTAATACGAACAAATTGCTATATTCAGGGCGGGTGTCATTAATACGAACAAATCAGGCCAAAGTAAAATGTTACGAAAGGTACTAGGATTGTGTATTTAACATTCATTTTGGATTTTGTTTCTTGTACGGATTACATTAATTACTTTAAAATTCAATTATCTAAACATATATAAAATAACCACTAACGCCGAAGTAAGATCAACACAAAAAAATGTAAAAGTGTAATGATTTTATAACGTGAGTCACTTACAGACACTGAGAGTGAGTAAAGTATATTTCCAATGGTTATAATAAAGCATACGATTTCCTAAAGGTTACAAATACTGACATCGGTCATTTGTAGAAATGTGAAGAAATAAAACGACTTCCTCCGAGGCAAAATATCAAAAACAAAAACTTGACTCTCAAAAAGGTCAGTTAATTGTACCTCCAGGAAACTATAAATGTTATCATGGTGCAGTGCTTTGGTCGGACATGCGATAATTGTGTGGTCCATAATATATTGAACATACACACTGCGTGCTTTTAAAGTTGTTGTTCCTGCAATACAAATACATCGGAAACGTTTTTGGTAAATAACAATATGAAGAAAAACAAAACAAAACAAAAAAAAACCAGAATTCTGACTATTTTTACATATGTTTGCTTTTTAAAATAAATTCAGCTTGACAGGAAAATGTAATGAAATTTAAAAAAAAAAAAACAGAATTCTGACTATTTTTCACAGATGTTTCCTTTTTAATATAAATTCAACTAGTCTGGAAAATGTAATGAAATTTCAAATGAATAATTTCTTATCTTGATTTCATGTTTGTCAAACCGAGATAATTTTGTAGGGATATAAAGTAAATGCACACAAGACAACGTCTCTACAAATACATGGTAATTGTTGTTCTTCACGATGAGCCCTTCAACACATTTAAATTGGCTTTTTTTCAAGAAATTTTTAAATCTACGTTTCATAAACATAGTTTTTTTGTAGATAAAAAATTATGGCACGAATAAGAATTGGAACATGTATTCCGAGAGACATAACGAGACGTAAGAATTCTCAATATAATGAACCATCGAGGTAAATATTTTATGTTTGTAGCATTGCCTATCAAAATATTTCCACCATGGGATGTGAAACATGAGTTTCAGTCAATACAAGATGACGAACATATAATTTGAGTATTGGCCCAAATTTTTGTCATTACAATCCTGTTGTACATTTTGAGAATCCTTCAAATTAGTTTCCCAACACATGACGTTTTAGGCTTTATGACGTGACGTTTTCTCTACTGTGACTTGTTGAAAAGTGGACCAGTAAATCCTGATACCACAGCTCTGATATGGTCTATTGTTCTTGGATGATTCGTCTTAGACAGATGGTTCGGTTCTCGCTTACTTTAGTGTTCTACAGCCTTTGATTGACGGGTTGTTTGTCAAATTTGAGTAAACTACTGGTTAAAAATTGAATAAGAATAAGATCAAATAAAGGATTAGTATCCGGAATTATGGGGGAAATAAACAAGTTCGACTTGAAGGAAGTAAAAGACAGTAATTCGTTTTTTTACATAAAGTTTTTTTTTGTTGTTGTCAAGTAATATAATCATTTGTAAACATTTGTAGTGTCGTTATAATGTTTTGGGTATAGATGTATATCAAATGGAGATAATGATTGTAGGCATTATTCAACAAAACGTTTATTGCTTGTAATTTGGAAGTCGGTACAAGGATAATATTTGTGCTCATAGGAATGCAATCAGTTTGATGCCGGATTCGAACACCATAAAATTAAGCTAATATGATGCCCTTAAACATTGAGACATTTTGATAATTTTCTCTCTTATGTATACTTTTGTTTGCAAGTTGGGGATTTTCCTTTTGATTTTATAAAATAGTAACGTATAAAATAAGTTAAAAAATAAAAATAACTCTGGAGTAAATTACTTATAAGGATAAAATTGTACTGAACTTTAAGATAAATTACAATCAATAAAAAAGACCACTTTCTTCTTTTGGGATAGGATGTTCATCACTTTATACAACCATTCTAAACTTATTAAAGTTAGATGTGAAACAACTAAATGAATGGCCTTGTACATTTTTAACTGTAAAATGACGAAACAAAAAAAGACTTTCAAGGAGGAGTAAGGATTGTTATTGGACATGTGATGTAATGATTAAGGTACTTAATCTCTGACTGGACAACATTTTATTCGTTTCGGTAGCATTGTTTATCAGTAGGTCGTTAGAATTCACAAGGGTTAAAATTTTGCACTTCTTTCTGCAGATTGTTTTTCTTCTCTGAACTTTATGAAAACAAATTCAAGAAACAACGACTGTAAAATACCGAAGGAACAAAGGAGTGGTATTTACAAAAGTTGAATCCAAAGACATGGCAAAAACGAAAAACACAGAAAACAATCACGTCAGAAAGCTTCAAAGCACAGAAATAAAAAAAAATACATTCAAAACCAAGGCACTAACAGTGTGAACTACCATGAAACTGAGAAAGACATCAGGTGCTCTGGAAGGGTAAGCATGTCCTCCTCTGTTAACAGCACACGTCACACTGTCAGTGAGGCATACATGTTTTTGAAAGGTCTGTTTGGTAGTTGATTGGTCAATGTCATTTTTTAACTCTGAGAGAAAACCAATTAAAGGTCATGGTACGTGTTATTTCTCTAACTCTCAAACAGTACAAAGGTTAAATTTTGAAAAAAAATCGTAATCACTTAAGTATTTAAACATGGACGAGGACAGATCGGTACCACAAACATAACTAACGAAGACAAAACTAAACTTTAACAAGACAACACAAAAAAGTTAAAGCATTGACAGTGTGAGCTCCCATAAAAACCGAAAGCAGAAGGGTAAGCATGTCCAGTTGTTCACAGCACCAGTCACACTGTAAATGAGTCAATCTAGAAAAATGTCGAAATGGGTATAGACAAATCCAGAAAATATAGCTCAAAATGTCCGCTTTCATTTGGGACACTGACACGTCATATCTTTCAATGATGTTATGGTGACCTTGAGGGATGAAATTAGAATACGTTGAACAAATCCCTGACTAAGCAGCTTTTGGGACAGTGTTTTTCTTCTGTTAAAAAAATCACTGTACAAACTTCATGCTCGACAGTAAAGAATCAACTGTGAAATGTACACACCATAGGCTGGAGAGGTAGGTATGTTACTGTTAAGGAAGGGAAAGTTCACAATTGGGAAATTAAATCATCACGCTTAATATTTAGATTTCAAACGTCCATCTTCGTCAACATACAGCAAAAGATAGTACGAAGCTGGAGTAGGTGTTTCAGTTGTTTCTTTAATTTCAAGATAGTTCGGATAGATAACAAAGTAACACTGTACATTTACTTTCTGCATATGGCCATTTCGACAACTAATATCTCATCAGCGCAGATAAAATCAAAACAATGGAAATCCAAAAACTGAAAGGTGTACATAAGCTGATGGAGAACAAATAATCAAAAGGGTCTAATGTAAATCTAATGTATATCTGATGTAAATATTCCTTAAATTTTGAGTTATTAAAAAAAAGTACCAGCGGAAATTAAAGGACTGGGCTAAATTTTGTTTTCTTTGTGTAAGCCCTTGTAAAATCTTGGTCACATACGAGTAAAGGAAAAGGTCAGTGGCTCACCAGGAGCACCCCTTGACCTATCTTTCAAAATTACGTATTTACGTATTGTCTTTTTCTCTCCTTTCAAGATTGTGGTCATGGAGTTAGCAGTCTACCTGTATTGGGTTTTATTTGTATGTTTTTATACTACATGGGAATGGGACAGATAAAGGGGAGGTTTGTGTACCCATAAACTGGTTTAACCCTACCACTGGCTTTTGCTGTCCTGAGTTTCCATCATTATCTACGTTTGTCTTTTGTCTTATACATGTTTTTCCTGCGTGATTCCCTGGCAGATTGTGGTATGTAATTATAATTTTCTGCCATTGTAGGTGTTTCCATTTTTTTCACAGTTAGTTCCCATAGCAATCGCTATTGTCTATTGGAAAACTTGATCCCCGAATTCGACAAAAATATTTTCGATAAAAAATTCTAACATTTTGATTACGTCAGTCTCAGTGTTCTTATTTGAATCAGTGTGGTTCTTAACAAAATATGGTTTGTCTTTCCCTACTACTAAAAAGGTGTACCTTCGTTCTCAATTTTTAGTGCAGAAACTTTGATGTATCAAATCTGCAATTACTGTTTTCAGTTTTTGTGTGTGAAAAATCAAAAGTTTGAATGCTGTGGCAATAAGTAATACTGGTTGAGGATAACTATTCAAGGAGATCTTTCGAATTTTAAGAATCCGCATTTGATTCACGCCGCTCGTAGAATAAGCTTTATCACAGTAAATTTTCAAGAAAATCTTTGACTTGGGTCAACAAAGTAGTGAAGAGTTGTGAAAGAGGTTTAGTAGTGCATCTGGACGACCCCGCATTGAATCTCTGTTCATATGGATTCTTATGAAGTTCAATGATAATAACACGGATTTTCACGACATTCTTGCCATTGAAAATCTCACTTGAAATATGTCTACATAATTTTTCTACCAGAACTGAAACGGAATAACGCAAACATGATATTTTTTCTAGTCCAAATTGTTACCATTTTCATTGACTCTTGTAAACTAAATTATGATAAATTTGATAATTTTGATTTTACCTTTACTAATCTACCTTTCATCGTACATATATTTCAACGATATATTTTAACGTGAACGGTTTAAACACTTTTGCTTCACTAGCAGATGTGTTACGATCTTGTTTGGCTATTCTGATCTTATCACGATCTTGACAGGAATAACACAATTTTGCTAAGACAGTGTAAGATTTTAAGTTGGTTTTCAAGATAATTGATTTCAAGGTTCTTTCATTTGTGTTTTTACTGTGGAGCTCTCTGACAGATGTTGGCCTGTTGAAAATTGAAAGTTGTTGTTGGTATTTAGTGTTGTCGTTTTTTTTTAATTTATTGCCAGTAGCTAAATTTCGTGTGATATATGTATACTTCAATTCAGCCCTTTTCTAACGTTCTTTAATTAATTTTAGGGGCCCTACTGCATCCCTATTTATTCAAATTCTTAAATGAGCACCACTGAAACAATATCTTGAAATTTAATTACTCCATCTGAAGTATTGCATGTATACAAGTTCGGACTTTGGGAGAAACTTGATGGAGCATCGGAGCACCAGTGATATACGTCTTCGTGTATTGACATTGCTGTGGTATCCAATACAAGGAGAGAAGATCAATTGCTATTGATAGGTAATGATCATCCCAGTATATAGTAACAAAAATCTTGAATCAGAGTTTGGCCCTAAAATTCAATTTTTTCTACAAGGTACTGATTTGTATTAAAGAACTTTTTAATGATCGTATGAGACGGAATTTTTTGAAGCCTTGATTAATAAGGAGATAACTATGTCTAATGAGAATATCTGTATAATTTGTGCTTGCTTTCGCATAACAAATCAATTTTGAAACATGCACTCCGGAAGCAGAAGAAGATGGAATATAACTGTCCATGCTAGGGAAATTGATAATTTTGAAATTTAAATTATCCCTTTGTCGTCAATTTTAGTACTTAGATGACCATTTTCGTCAAATTCGAGATGTAAGTCTAAAATGATGTAGATTTAGTGGCTTCTGTCGTTTGCTTTAATATATTAATCGGATTCCATTCAGCAAAGGATTAATGGGAAGAACATCAATATATCTATAAAAGAGACTGAAAGATCTAGCATATCTTATTTTATGATCTTTTATGAGTCCCTGAAAAAGGTAAGTCTCGTAAGAATATAAAAACAAGTCTGCGAGTAAAGGAGCACAATTAGTGCCCAATGGTATACCAACTTGTTGTGGATAAATTGACCTCAAAATGTGACAAATATATTATCAATAAGAAAACAAACATACTGCACACTTGTTTTTGATCGTAGCATACTTTTCCTTTTAAAATGGTTTTTGAAAAACAAATGTGGATTTATGACCTAATACAATATTTTTTTTAATCGGAAAAGGCTTTTTGAATGATACCTTTGATTTGTAATTTAAGTTTATCATGAGGAAGCGTGGTATACAGTGTGGAAAAACCAAATGTTATAGTGTGGAAAAATCAAATGTTTTGAGAGAATATATTGGAGAAAAGGAACGGGAGTTAAGATTTTCCATCCAATTTTTCTCTTCCAATAAAATCCTTCGATTTTTTAAGTATCCACATGTGATTTATGTTACCTCAGGCATGAATAGTTTCACAGTATGCTTGATGCCTGTCTTTGACTGCAGAAAAAAAATCTTAAATATTGCAAGTTAAGTCAACTGAAAGGTTAACAATTCTAACAATGCATAGGTCATAAAATTGCGTGGAAATAGTCATAGTCTTTATTTTTGAATGAAGGGTTTTCATGTAAATAATAAAATATCATATCTATCAAGTAAAGCAAGGGTCCTTCTTTAAAAGGGGTCCATGTAATATTTAAACTATGAACCGGTTTAACCCTACCGATAGCCTTTACTAGTGTCGGTACCAAGTCTTCCTATCGTAATCTAGGTTTGTCTTTTGTCTTCCATTTGTTTATTAGTGCAGTTCCCTTTTTTATTGTAGCCTGCGATTGTAATTTCTGGCCATTGTAGCTGTTTATTGTTATCCTTTGTTTTTAATACTAGATCTTCAATTTTTGTCCATCGTAACAAGCAATTCAATTTGTAATATCAATTTGGACTTTTAAGCCCTTTGTTTTGCATAATTAATTGTAGACAGTCTAGAATATCATTTCCAGAAATTCTCCTTAAAAATCAGAACAAGAGAAATCTGAAGTTCTTATGTGAATAATTCATGATTAAACAAACAAGAACTACATCTGCGGATAATATATTAACAATATCAATTTGTTCGTTGCACAAATAATTTGTTATAGGATTATATTTGCATGGATAACACTGGATGTTTTGATTTCTTGAAATTGACGTCAACTTATTTGTTGTAATGACTATTATACACATTCCCCCGTTCAAACGCCATTCTGAATGATAAACATATACCAAATTATAAAGACAAGATAACAGTAAACACCTACAATGGCCGAAAATTACAATCACAAGCCACAACCCACAAGAGAACAGCACTACAAAAAATACAAAATAGACTACAGACAAACATAAACAACTATAGGAACTCGGGATAGCTGGACTTGGTACCGGCACTAGCAAAGGCTAGCGATAGGGATTGTACACAAAATTCCGTAAGCTGCTAAATTTTCTCCCCAGAGATAAAGTAAGTGAGAATTGATAAATTTTATCACTTAAGTATCTAATGCATTTTGCATCAATAAGTTTGTACTTTTTATTATTGCAAATCTAAATAAAACAATTATAAGAATTTTTTTGCTTGGTTTTAACAGCAACAGAAATCGCCTAAAATGGCTGAAAATTGGAATCACAGGCAAAAAAAACATAAACAAAAATCCCCAAATGATGGGAACGTTGGACAGTCGCACTGGGTACAAGCACTAGTAAAAGCCAGCGTTAGGATTACACTGATTTTTGGGCATCAAAACATTCTCTATCATGTTTCCCTTCAGTATAATAAATATGTGAATTAACCTCGGCAGAGGTAGTCTACTAATCACAATCTGCAACAATAAAGGAATGCGACAAAACGTAATTGGTGAGATAGGGCAAGAATTGTTTGCCGATAAATTTCCGCTACTGCAATCAGCCTAGTCACTTAATAAAACACTTTCTGGAAAAAAAAACTCATGACTTCCCGAAAGATTTGTATAAATATCAAATTTTATTTTGGTGGGTTTCGGCAGTATCAGTGAGATTGCCAGTATACGTGTAAACTCTTCGTCACCGGAGCTCAAAACTTATTTTTAACGATTCATGCGGAATACTAGAATCTCATCGATAACCCTATTATATATATATATAGAATGTAGATAGTGTCTGGATTGTGTAAGCAATTTCGGGGTAACAATATTGATCTAAAAACGAGGAAAGAAATGTCCTTTGTAATAAGCTGTTTGCATGTCACATCATATTTTGACATAAAATATTCATATCTTTTATAAATCTTTTGAAATGCATTATTCTGTAACCTTGTTATTAACGTTTGGATGTGAGAGTAAGGTAGGTTTTATTATTAAAGTCGTCTAGAATGGAACAAATGAGTGCGCATAGTGGAAGTTGAATTTTATTTACACCCAGCATGATGGAGCAAGAGCAACGTCGCGTCACGAAAAGGAAAATTAGTAATGGTGTAATCAAAAACATCTCTTAAATTTAAAATTTCAGTTACGTTTCATTTTACCATGATAGTTAGATCCAGTACAGGGTAATGTTTAAAATTACTGGTTGCTGTTTTCTTTTTCAGGTCAGGGTATCTGCTTTTATCTTGAATACATTAAATACATCGTTGGGTTTGAGTAAACACAGTGGAACAGAAATGATGTTATCAAAACCTACAGAGTTTTATAATATTCAGATAATTCTTTGGAAACCTTTAAGTATCCTTTGTGGCCACCAGATCTGTACAGGATACTGCCTTTGTTGTACTAGATTATACACAGGAAGCTCTCAAAAAGTTGTTTGCGTTACTTTCAGTGATACTGTGTAATGGTAAACAATGCCATTGGCACTAAATTTTTAGGTTTTTTAACGGGGGTTTATCCGAGAATTTTTGAAGACTTTTTGGAATTTATGTACGTTTGAATGAGACAAGTAAAAAGACATTCCATAAACGGAAAATACAACCTGTTTAATTTGCTACTACATAATATGTACTTTGATATTATTACACAGACAATTAGATTACTTAAAACCTGCTACCTAGTCTGACAATCAGAATGTAAGATCTTACTTCGTCGTAACGGACAATGCCAACATGTTGTAATTATTTAAACAATAACCTTAGTTGATCAAATAAAATTTGCAATCAGTTAGAGACTATTGAATATGCGGCGATTTAGTGTCTACCCAGGAATTCATAGATAAATTTGATAACTAATAACACATCAATACCTGAAAATCAATAAACATATTATTAATATACGTTAGTAAATCCGTTCTATCCAAGAGAGATGATATTACCTCGTCAATAGATGACTGTCTGATATCATCACGTTTCCGACACGTCACAGTGTCACTCTGAAGATTTTACCAATCAATAAGACATATATACAGAAGGCTGAACTGCAAGGTAAGACAATACCTGTTATTAATTTCAAATAACTACCACAGAGAGGATTACCTGCTTTTCAATGTGTCACTTCTGGTACAGTTCGTTTTTTTTTACCCTTTGATAAAAATGAAAAGTAATAATTGAATAGTTGGAAATAACATTTAGCAAAATGTAATTAGCAAAATGTAATTCTTTATGAAAGAACACTTTCATTTATTTTTTATATTAATCAATCTTGAATTTGTATATATACAATTACATGTTCTACAAATTCTTTTTCTTGTAAATTTTATTTGGGAGTACACCTCAGCTTTTAGCATTAAAAATCTGTCAGTCGTTTTAGTTTTCAAAGTTTACGTTAATTTTCCAAAATGTTATGTCGCATATTACTGTAAACGATACGTAAACTCAAGTTTTCTCTCGACTACATGCGATATCGTATACAAATTACTGTAAATGAGAGCCAATTTATTACAGGATCTATTTCAATCGTTGTTAACAAAGGTAGCAATACTTTTAGCAATATTTTACGAAAGGATATGGAGTAAATGAACATGAGACCATAACACATATGTTAACTCCAACTGCAATTATTTTAATGAGCTGAATGGCCATTTCGGAAATTAATTCCAAGCATTTGGTGGGCGATCTTTTGAATCTGCATTTTTTTCCAGTGCATCTTGAAAGAAAATGGCAAAGGAAGAAAGGATTGGTAATTGCAATAATCGAAGTCCAAAGACGTTGCCAAAATACAATGACGTTAGACAGCAACAAAACGCATAAATATATATATTATATATAGAAAGCGATATATTACAAAAGGACGGGAAGTAAGACTCGAACAGTCGACCACTCTTCCATACAATACTATAATTTCAAAGTTTATAGAAGTTTTAAAGAAACTTTACTTTTTAGGGAAGTCAAAAAGAAGCCAATGACAAGCTTAAGCCTTAGATAAATGTCAGATAAATCCTATGCAAAATCTTTTGTAAGTATTTTTTTTATTTGATATTAACTACGATCAATTTGTAATTCTTGTTGTCAAGCAGTCTAAATATAGAAAGAATAATCTTGTCATCCCAACAGACATTTTCCTGTATGTATCAAATGTGCTGATGAATGATTGATGATCTAGTATTGTTTCCATACAATCCGTTAATGTTTTAATATCCAGGCAGGAAAACGAAGATTTTAAGCTTTGTAATTTATTTATGAACTCCTCCCCATTCTGTTGCATGGAAACTTCTAATGGTTGGTTTAAAATGACAACTCACGCAGCTGAGGTTTAAGTGGTAAAATAATAAATGTTGAATTTAAATAAAAAAAAACTAAATAAACTGAACTAACTATTTGAATAAAACAATACAAAATTAATTTAAAAACCATAGATAAACGCTTCAACTCAAGTAAGACATCTCCATTACGATTAATGTGATAAACTGAGAACAATGATGTGAAGAAATGTTTACAATCTATAAAGAAATAACACAATCTATTACAATACTAAAAATCGACAGTGACATGTATCCTTAAGAACAAGTTATGAAAACCACCTATTTCACACAGTATATCATTAATGCAGTCCAAATTGCATTCAGTATCATGCATTAAGGGGGTAAAATACTCAAATTTAATGTACAGAGAGATCTGTTGACAATTGAAAAACATCATCTTTCCAACGATTAGTTCAAGTATTTTTTGATAGGGATTTTATCACGGTCGGTATGAAGGATGCGTTGTGCCATGAAGTCCATATCAAGACAAAATTTCCCATATTTAAACCAAAAAAAAAAAATATTAAACTGAATTAAGTCATCTTCAATGTGGCCACAACATAGTTTGTACTCATTATTATTATGGTGAATGAAAGGATATGGAGTAAATGCACATGAGACAAAGTCTCTACAAATACATGGTAAAAGCAAGCAAAGGAACAACGCTTTCATTGTTGTTCTTCATCTTGAAGTCACCATGAGGTCTTCAACAATGAGCTTTTTTTCTGCATTTAATAAAGTTTTAATTAATGATATAAGACATTTGAACACAGGCAAATAGTTTGAAAGTATTGAAACGGCTTGGCAGTTGATAGAGAAAAAATACCAATAAGATCTAAATAGAAAAGACAAAATCAGACAACTAAGCCATTGTTTTAGCTTTAATGAATGACAAAATACGAAGAATTTAGTTTCTGCATATGCGCATTTCGAAAACTTATGTCTCTTCAGTGCAGATCAAATTAAAACATTTGGAAATCCATGAACTGAAATATGTGTAAAAGCTAATGGAGAAAAAAATTACCAATAGGATCTAAATAGAAATGCCAAAATCAGCTAGGGACAGAACTATACAGGAGGGAGATACTCCTTAGGTTTTAACAAAATTTTCTTAAATTTAGATATTGCAAGTTTTCGAACAAAATCGATAAAATGAATATATCGCGCCATTAAAATAGCTAAAAAAATATTGTAAATTAAGGTTATGCAGAATATTATAAATCCAATCACTGTTTCACCACAATTTTATTTTAAAAAATGATGAAAGATACAGGCACGATTGTAGCCCCCCAAAAAAATGTCATAACAAATATATCTTATTCTGTAGAACTAACAGTTTTCTTTAGTTTTAGTATTTTGTCATACATATTGCTCCCCTTTGGGTCGTTGTCTCTTTGACACATTCCCCGTTTCCCTTCTTTTTTCTATATGAAGGCCTGAACATTGTAGTTTAAGAATTTCTTTTACCTTGATCGGCATTTAACTATTGAGACAAGGCACCACTAAGAATTAACAAAGATTCAACAATTTATGTAGTTTTTAATGGGATTTAACTGTTGTTTTAAGGTAGATCGACACTAATACACTGCGCATTCGATTGGCGCATTTGCGTAACACGAGTCAGATGCGAAATTGACTTGATTTTCAAGCCGGAACATTTCTGTATTGGCCTATTCATTTTGACGTCATAATAGATTGACATGCTCTTTCCCGCGAATTAGCTCCCTTTCCCATAAAAAATATCTCTCTTAATCGAACGGTGACATATAGATTTTTTCAGCGTAACAGATAGCTGAAGTGTATATCTCTAAAATATCAAAAAATAAAAAAAAATCTTTCTGATATTTATTTTATATGAAAGATAAACAATAAGCGTGTTCTTCCAGTTCCCTATATATTCTTTGTAAATATTACTGAAAAATACTGAATTTAGCCTGATTTTCAAAAGCCAGATAACATGAAAAGATGATCGGTGACATATCATTTTTATTTTATTTTCGGAACATATAGGTTAAGACCTACAAAATATCTAAAAAGAAAAAAAAATATCTGATATTTTTTTTTAGAATCGAACTACCTTAAAATAATTTTTTGAATATAAACAGAGCATTTCTCTCTCAAAAATGAAAAAAGACTGTTTTGTTGATAAAGATTTATATCAAATTTTAAAATAACAAAATACTACCGAAAGTAATGTAATTTTAATTTCTGCATATGGTCATTGGACAACTTAGGTGTATTCAGTGCAGATTAAATCAAAACAATTGGAAGACCTAAATAAATAATAAATTTGCAAAATCTGACCGAGAACAAATGACCCCAAACTCTAAATGAAATCAGCTAAGGACAGGGAGATACTGCTTAAGTTTTTCGTCCATTTATTGCTACCGGACACTACCGCAATAGAAGGGGAGATTTGGCTAACCATAAAACCAGTTTAACCCGCCATTTCTTTTGAAATGCCTATACCAATTCGGGACCATTGCGATCGACAATTTTGCCGGTGATTTGACTTTCTGTCTCATGGACTTCGACCACTCTGTTCGGTGATTTTTTTATTACCCCCATTTAGATATTACATGTTTCCAAATAAAATCAGCATCGAATAGAAAAAGAAAGAAGGGAAACAAGGAATTTGTCAAGGAGACAACGACCCAAAAGGGGAGTGCTAACTACTGGATTGGTGAATACCCTCGGGAACTAGCAGTCCATCAGAAGAGGTACTGGCCCAGTTCTAATGAATCAAAACCCAGTGTTACTAGTGTAATTTTAATTTCAATGCTTCAATTTTTACCATGTATTTGTAGAGACTTTGTCAAGATTGTGTGCATTTACTCCTTGTCCTTTCATTGTTAATTCAGGAACTAACACATTTTACTCCGATGGTAATCAAATTTTTTTGATACAATTAAAACGGCATATCTTAAACTTTTTTGAATAAGAACAAGACAAATTACATGTCAGGACCTGCGTCAAAATCACTCATGTTCAACCCAGAAAGGGTTTTACCCAAGCTTACATGATGTCATGTATAAGGTTGCTAATTCAAACAAGCATTCATTTACCTTATTATCAAAACATTCTTCAAATGCAATTTATTATTGAGGTTCTATTCAGTTACACCCTATTACTGTAAAAAAAAACTCCAACAAAGGTGAAAAGTATATCTTATTTTCAAATTAACACAAACTTTGTATCTATGTGACAAAATATGTCAAAGCAATGTAAAATTTCAGAATAGCTGCCCATATAAATGCGATCAGAACTGTGTGATGTCACTGGACACAAACTGAATACATGTACCTTAATGTATAATATGATAAAATATAGACCCAAGTTCAAAAATGGATGAATTTTGGCATTTTTTAATCAAAATATACCCAAAATGGAAATGGATATCTTCAATGTGTCTAGAATAACAGTGTAAAGTTTAAAAGCATCATGCATAAGGTGTTGGAGATTCAGATTACAAAGAGTAAGTACCTTATCGTAAGTATATGATGAAAAAACAACTACGTTCAACAAGACATAAATTCCGCATTTTGTTATTCAAAACTCCCGGGAGGTACACATCTTCAATGTGCCCAAAACAACTGTGCAGTTTTTCAAAAGCATCAGGCAGGTATAACGTGTCTGAGTTTCAGATTATACAAACTCAGTACCATAATGTTAATATTTGATGAATAAATTCACAGCGACTTCGGTATTTTCTTATTTATTACCACTGGACCAATGCAACTCCTGGTGGACTGTAAGTCCCGGGGGGAGGGGTATTCGCAAATCCAGTAGCCAGTACTTCGGTGTTGGCCCGAAAACCGATTTTATTGAAAACTTGCAATATGTAAATTTAAGAAAATTTGTTAAAACCTAAGGAAAATATCTCCCTCATGCATAGCCCTGTCCGTAGCTGATTTAGGTCCTTCCAGTTAAATCCTATTGCTATCAGCGTTTACACATATTACGGATCTTGGATAACCAAATGTTTTGATTTCATATGTACAGAAGAGATATAAGCTGTCGAAATGTGTATATGCAGAAACTAAATTCACAGCAACTTCGGTATTTTCTTATTCTACAATGGATAAATTCAACATTTTAATTCAAAACTCCCATGATGGGAAGGTGCACATTTTCCGTGTGTCCAAAAGAACTGTGCAAAGTTTCAAAAGCATCAGGTATAACATGTCAAAATGTCTGATTACACATACTCAGTACCTAAATGTTAAGATTTAATGGAAAAATGGTGTCAAGTTCCATGTGCTAAAAAGGCAATACAGATAAGCACATACCTTAGCAGTCATTTAATGCATAAAAAATTCTAATTGGTGTACTTTATTGGGAAATTAGTGAACTTATTCGATTATTGCGAACAAAAAGTACAATTCAGATATTACACGTAGGTTAGTCCGATTTTCGTATGTATGTCTATCCATTTCCCATAAACAACCCATTCTTACAACACAGGTATAAACACATTGTTGTTTCTTTCTTTCCCACGTGATCTTTGACAAATAACTACGCGACAGGCGCACTGAATTTCTTGACACAGGCAGGGGCGTAAATTACTGTGAATATTTATCTACGGTTTTAATTATCAATTTATTTTTTGGAAATGAGTACTTCTTTTTGGACTACTTTTGGATTATGGCTTTCCATATTATTTGATATTAATGCTGCTGATGAGAGGTCACTCCTTGAAACACGTGTACAGCATAACGAAATTTACTGTTTTTATGCAACTTCGGTATTTTTTGTATTAATATAGCAACATAGTTATTATTCGACTCACAAAAACGTATTTTGAAAGACATAAATGCGCTATGTTTGATCGGAAGCATACAACTGATTGAAATGAAAGTTATTAGGCCTGTCCCTTATAAAGATCACGTGACATCTATCAGTTGGTTTCAATAACTCGCCAGCCTTTGGCTTTCGAGTTAAAAATCGATTAACTCTAAAATCCCTTGAAAACAAGTGATAGATTACTTAATTCGAAAAGAATATCCTTAATGCAGTGCAAATTGCATTCAATATCATGCATCAAGGGGGTGAAAAATCAAATTTTAATGTACAGGGAGATCTGTTGACTATTAATTTCAACGATTTGTTTTGTTAGGGACTTTATCACGGTCAGCATGAAGCATTGGTTCACCTTGTGTGTTGTGTACTATGATTAAGTCCACATCAAAAGAAAATTTCCTTTATTTTTGCACCCCAAAGCGTGACGGACGGACGGACGGAGTCAAGCGGCTATTGGACCTGCGGTCACCGTTTGGGGCACAGGTAAAAAGTAAAAAACGCGAGAAAGGGTATTGCAACAAACTTGTAATATAAATACATTTTCCCGTGTTTGTTTATGACCGAAAAAGAATTTGTTAGAGCTTTAATTGCCATATTAAACTGAATTCCGTGGTAAACTAAACTGTAAACAGAAGCTTAATTTCTATATTACAACCAAAATTATAAGGTTATTATATTGTTTTCAATGTACAGAATAATGTGTTAATGAATGATTAATAAACTTGATAAGTTTCCCTACAATATGCCAATGTTGTAATTGTCACATAAAACAAAAGAAACATTGTAACCTAGTTTCTATGACAGTGTTGCGCAGACACTTACAAAATTTTGATTTAAGCAGATGTGTTTTCAAGTGATGCATATGGAAATCCAAATTAATCTTTTTTTTTGTACAAAAATCAAAAATATGATGCAGTAAAATATTTAATATTTTACACGATCAATAGATTTTATCACATTGGAGGCAAATTAATATATTTTCGATTGTTGAATAAATGGAAACAAATATTGAATTTATTCATATTGAATAGGTGGACAAGTGGCTCACTTGTATTTTTAAGCATTATAAGAGAAAATAAACAATCAAAACGATGTAGGTTACTTCACAAAATAGAATTAAAAACAAACTGAGAGCATGTGTTATATTTTGATGCTGTTAGGAGGGTCAACCTTAGGCTTCAATTTATTTGCATTTGTTTGTCTACAAAATTGGGTTTTTGTGTACTCGTACAATTCATCTTCAAACTGGGAAGTATATTGGTCAAAACTGATAAGACAAGATGATAACAATTTCTAGGCCCATAATGGATAATGTTTGCAATATATTATAAAATTACAGATATTATCAAATCAATGGCAGTAGTATACCGAGGTAACAAAACATACACGAGATGCATTAATGAACGCCCACGCGAAAAAAGGACAAAACATTAAAAACGTAAGCACGCACAGAGAAGATTCTTGTAAAACAAAATTCTTTGCTGGAAGCCTTCCTACAAATCAATGATGGCATTCCAATGCGTGCCCATTGCTGTCCTCTTTTTGTTGATTAGTATATATTCAACGAATTTTATTCAAAGACTGGTAAATGACTTAAAAACATGTTAGATTTGTCATTTAATGTTATGTTTTGGTTAAAAAATATGAATTGTCGTGGTTTTGGATTTTTTATTTTCGGAATTTTTCCCCTCCTCAATTTTACTTCAGTATTCGTTTGCCGATGTATTGATTCCATTTTGGGAAAATGATAATGTGATATACTTTTCAACTCCGACTCAATCTGATATCTTATTTGAGATGAAAGACGCCAATAGGACTTATTCTTATATTTATATGTCAAAATCAAAACAACCGAAACTTTTGATTTCAGATATATGTCAAATAGATTAATTTTCCTTTCTAAATGTCTAAACTTCCTGGCTGAGCATCTACTGATGGAGAATACGTATATATGACTGCTGAATCGTTATCAACAATTCCTGTATACCCAATTAACCCACTCATTGCGGACACGTTGCATAAGTGGATTGATTTGCTCCTCAAAAACTCATTTTTTTTTCTCGCGTTTTGTCTTTGTTTTCCCGTTTTGAAACTGAATATTATTTTAGAATCAAACGGATAAAGGTATCTAATAGATGGTGTGAAAATAAAAAAGGGATAACAGGGAACATCTACAATGACTGAAAATGACAGTTAAATGCTACAATTTGCCAGGGAAAAACACATGAGAAACACAACTAAGACAAAATACAAACGTAGACAACGATAGGAACTCAGGACAGCCGGATTTGGTACCAACACAAGCAAAAGCCAGCGTCAAGCCTCACGTTTAAAAATTTGAAAATTTAACTATCGAGAGTTTAATAATGTCGTTTCTCACGAGATACTGTTGTGGATTCTTTATTCTCTAATTTCTAGCAAATTTAATTAACGCCTGACCGGTGTGATAAAAATATTTCTCGTTTCTAGTGAGAGAACAACTCGCGTTGAATATCCCGTCAAATCTAATTCTCGGTATTTTAAATTGTCAATGAGAAACATTTTCTACAAATTAAACACTTTAATTATGAAATTTCTCACATCTTGTTAAATAAATTTTCAAATGTTTGAAAATTCGGCAAGCCTCGTTTTCAAAAATGTTCAAAATTTATTTAACTCGATGTGAGAAATTTTATGATCAACTTATATAATTAGTTCACGTTAAAGAAACTATATTTTTACTTATTGTCAAAGACCTGATTATGACTTAACTTAATGTTCTACTACTACTACTACTATTACTACAGCTGCTGCTCCTATGTTTTTCGATTTCGCTCCATGCACAATTATCCTACGTATTCTTTCAGTATTTTCGTGAGTAGTTCACTCTATGTACAATTACCCTATGTACCCTTTCAGTGTTTTCGTGAGTATTTCGCGTTTCGTACAATTATATTACGTATACTTTTAGTGTTTTCATCATTATTTCGCTCAATGCACAATTACCCTATGTACCCATTTAGTGTTTTCGTGATTATTTCGCTAAATTTACAATTACCATATGTACCCTTTCAGTGTTTTTTTGAGTATTTTGATTTTTGTACAGTTATCTCGCGTATCTTTCAATGTTTTCATGATTATAGAAAAGCAATAAAAAAGTCCTAACTATTTCAAAGGATTTCATGAATTTAATAAGATTGCTCAAATAAAATAATACGATTATCAACATTTGATTTTGAAGTGGAAGATTCTGATTATAGCACAGCAGGACGAATCCTTTTATTTACTCTAAATAATAATGAAAGTTATTGAAGATGAGACGATTACCGGAATAGCTGTAAAAGTTGTGTACTTAATTATTCCTGGATTTACATTCAGAAGTATATAAATATTGACTTTGTTTTCCGTTGTAATTACTTGCTATTTAAAGTGCACAATTCTTTATGGAAACAAATAATGTAATCATTTATGAATTAAAGTAAATCGTCTTCTTTATACACCCGTTATTCGTGAGTTAACTTTCAAAGGCCTTTGTCGATTAATATAGAATGTTTGTATTTGGTTATAAATCCACATTTTTTCAAAATCAAATCAAAAAGGAAAAGTATACTACTATAAAAAACATGTTTTCTCTTATTGATAATATATTTGTCAATATGGAGGTGTGGTTTATCAAAAGTAAGTTGGTACATCAATGGGCACAAATTGTGTTCCTCTACTCGTAAATTTGTTTTTATACTCCAACGAAACTTAATATCTTCAGGGACTCGTAAAAGCTCCTTTTGGTGAGTCATAAAACCGGTTTAATCCACCATTTCTTTTGAAATGTCTGTACCAAATCAGGGCCATTGCGGCTGACTATATTTCCGTAAAATTTAAGATGCTAGATCCTTCAAGTCTCACTTAAATACACATTGTTGATGTTCTTTCCATTAATAATGCATCTCTTGCTGAATGGTTCCCATCAATTTATCCTCCAGAATTAAGGAAAAAGAAAACAACAGAAAGAGCTAGATCTACATCCTTTTTTACCTATCTTTCGGATTTGACGAAAATGGTAAACTCAGTACTAAAATTAACGACAACAGGGACGACTTTAATTTCGAAATTATCAATTTCACAAACATGGACAGTAATAATCAAACTTCATCGGCTTATAAAGTGTATACTAACATAGCTCTTGTTAATCATCAACCAGGTTAATTCTCGATAACCATATATTTCGCACATGCGCAAATGGTATCGGAGTATGAGTAAACGGGATGAAAAACAATAATATTTTTAATTTTGTTCGTTTTAGTTTGTGAAGGAAATAAAGGTTAAGGACAGTTTTTAACAAAATCATGCCATTAAAACACGTAAATGTGTATTGTTTTGCTTTCGATTTGAATTTTGAACTTGCATCAGTTTGAAAACGTCAGATTGTGCATTGTGACGTCATAGACACAGACAGCAATGGAGGTGGAAAATTTGCCTTCTCTTCATAATTGGGCCTTTATGTTCGTTAATTTAACCCTTCGCTAACGCTCTGGATTAAATTCGAATATAAAGGCCCGGCCCATGGTTAAATGACAATAACCATATACCTGCCATGAATTATTTCTTAATGATTGACTATTGATTCTTTTTGCGAGAGCTAGCACCAATTATGCAGACTTTCTCATTAGGCATATCTATCTACATGACCACTTTATAATCAAGGCTTAAAATAAATTCAGTACATTGCAATCATTAAAAAGGGATTTTGTCCAATGTACATTTAATCTATATCCCTTTTTATTGGTCATTTTGATAACACCTTGCCTACAATGCACTAATATAAAGGAGTTACATGTAGTTATAAAATACATGTTTGTACTGTGAAAAAAAATTATCAAACCTCTGGTGTAAATTACTTTTGGAGTTCAAAAAATCTATTGAAGTTTTAGACAAATTACAATCAATACAAAAACTTTACACTTCTACTTAATGGTCTTTAAAATGTTCTGGTCTTCAGTTCATTTGTTGTAACAAAAAGCAAGGATTCTTTTCTAATATCATCATAATTGTTCCTGGACACGTGATGATTAGATTAAGGCACTAAATCTTTTGCTGAACGATGTTTTTGTCCGCTTTATAGTTTATCAACAGGACATTGGAGATGCTTTGGGTACAAATTGTGAACCTCTCATTGCAGATCTTTTTCTGTTCTGTTCTAAATGTGACTTCATGAAAAAACTACAAAATGGAACCATACAAAAAGTGTTTATTAACGTATTTCTATTTTCAATGACAACAGCAGGTATATTGACGATATTCTTACTATAGACAATCAACAGTTTTAATATTATGTCGGCATCATTTACCCACAAAAACTGAAACTTAGAAATGCTTATACTGTCCTTTTCTGGATCTAACTATTATCATTGACTCTGACAAAATAAAAACTTAAATGACGATAGAGGAAATGATTTTGATTTCAGTATTACTAATTTAACTTTTCTGAGTTCCTAAATTAAATGAAGAGGAATCAAAGACTCTTGTAGGGGAAATAACTTAATAAGAAGCAACTGAAACTTTGAAAAATATGAAAAATGACAAAGCCCCTGGTTCTGATGGATTTACCGCAGAATTTATTAAGTTTTTCTGGAAAGACCTGAGTACTTTTTTTCTAAGATCATTCAATGAAGGGCTTGAAATGAAAACATTATCAATAACCCAAAGACAAGGTGTAATTACAAAACTTCCCAAAGGTGATAAACCTAGAGATTTTTTTTAAAAACTGGCGTCAATTTTCGTTGCTGAATGTTTCATATAAAATCTTGTCGGGATGTTTAGCAAATCGACTGAAAACTGTACTTAATAAATTGATTCATGAAAAAGAGTTTTCTGAGGGGAAGATATATAGGGGAAAATACCAGGCTCGTTTATGATATTTTGCACAGTACGGAAGAATTAAAAATACCTGGCTTGTTATTGCTTATAAATTTTGAGAAGGCATTTGATTCAGTTTCATGGAACTTTCTTTATAAAGTACTACAGTATTTTGGATTTAATTATGAGTTCATAAACTATATTAAAACCCTAAATAATGAAATAGGACTTTGTGTCCTACAAAATGGTATTTTCTCAGAATTCTTTCAAATAGGGAGGGGCTGTAGACAAGGTGATCCGATATCGCCATATTTGTTTGTTTTGTGTGTTGAAATAATGGGTATATTAATAAGAAACGATAAGGATATTAAAGGTATAAAAGTAAAAGAAAATGAATATTTATTGTTCCAATTTGAAGATGATACTGGAATTTTCCTAGATGGTTCAGAAAAGAGCCTTAAAAAGACTTTGGATCTTCTTGAGCAGTTTGCAAAATACTCTGGTCTTACACCAAATTTTGACAAAACCAAAGCAATCTGGATTGGATCAAAGGTGAATAGCAATGACAGGTTGTGTAAGGATTATGGAAAGCGCGAACCACAAAAAATAGATAAACTCAATTTTAGTTACTAAAACTTACTTTTTCTCAACTTAAATTCAATTTAAGTTACTAAATTCGAATTAACGCTACTTAAAATGAGTTTAAGTATTTTTTGCTGTTTCCGCGCTGTTAACGCTAGTTAAAACACCGAAAAAGTATTAACGGAACTTAATGTTAGTTAGTTGCTTAATTCAAATTAATGCTACTTAATAAGCGTTTTTTATTAAATTGAATTTAAGTAGAGAAAAACTTTGTTTAAGTCACTTAAATTGAGTTTTTCTATTTTTTGTGGTTCGCGCGTGCATTAACTCTACTTAAGTAGAGTTTTCCATTAACTCTACTTAAGTAGAGTTTTCCACTAAATTAGAGTTAATAGCCGTAGTACTGTTTGAAACAACCATTTTGATTGGTTGAAAGGTTTGTTTTAGATTTAGGAATGAATGTAAAAGATTTTTTCATCTTTTGTATTTTTTTTTATATTTTCCATCCGAATTTGGATCTATGAAATGCCTTATAATTTTTAAGATTTTCATATTTTTTCTGTCGATTGCTTTTTTAAAGATCTTGCAGAAAAACCTGTTTGTGGTTTTAAAAAGTGTCAATAATGCCATGTGTGTAACGCTAATTATATAGATATACACAAGAAATATCTATGAAAAAAATAATACCCTGTGAAATGGTACATTCCAGAATTTCGTTCAAAAGGGTCTATCAAAATACCTTAATTAACAATTTCGTACGAGTGAATTGAAAATGACATTTTTATGACCCTTATTAATTATCCCTATTTCGATCTTGCCGACCAAATTTACCTGTTCAGGTGTGTGATATAACGGCTAACGCGGTCGAAAGGATATGATATAGTAAAATAGCAAAAAAAA
>MJUU01055582.1:71356-83447 GCA_002080025.1 Modiolus philippinarum | reverse complement strand
TTGCAACATATGGAACTCTTTCGAAAAGGATATGCTAAATTAAAGGTTTTTTTAAATAAAAATAAAATTAAAAGTTTGACATTCAATTGCAGACTATTTTTTTCTCAAATATTACTTATTATGAATATAAATTAATGTAATTATTAAAACTCGACATCCAAGAATTGCTTTGAACAAAAAAGAAAAAAAAACAGATAAAGAACAAAGATAAACAAAAACAAATTAATGAATTTTGACTTAGACACTTTGAACATCGACTGTTAAAACTGTATTTTATTTTATATAAATTGAATTTTCGGTACACGGTCAACATGGTAGACACACAACACAACAGTTGGCCAATCAAAACGATTGTCTTAAACAGGACTTGGGATATTAACTCTAATTTAGTGGAAGATTCTACTTAAGTAGAGTTTTGCGCGCGCGAACCACAAAAAAAAAAGAAAAACTCAATTTAAGTTACTAAATCTTAGTTTTTCTCTACTTAAATTCAATTTTAGGAACTTGATGTGAATTAAACTCAATTGATGTTGTTCGGGCGCACTTAATGATAGTTTAATTGCCATTTTCTCTACTTAATTCGTTTTTCTCACATTAACAGCTAATATCTCTACTTAAGTGCTTAATCTCCTTAAGAAGCGTTAATTCGAATTAAGTAACTTAAATTGAATTTAAGTAGAGAAAAACCAGGTTTAAGTAACTTAAATTAGGCTTTTCTATTTTTTTGTGGTTCGCGCTTGCCATAAAGGATAGAAAATTAATATGAACTAATGATTTCTTTGAGATTTTTGGAAAAATATTTACAACTAACATGAAGAAAATTGTAGAAGTTAATTCGATAAAATTTTTTTTAAAGATTGAATCTCTCATTAAGCAATGGGGAAAAAGAAATATCACTGTTTTAGGAAAAATAACAGTTGTTAAAACATTGTTGATTCCTGTCCTTACACACCTTTTTATTGCTTTACCTACACCAGATCAATCATTTATTAAGAAGATAGAAACTATATTATTCCAATATATTTTGAACGGTAGAGACCGCATCCCCAGAGGACAAATAGTACAAGACGTATCGAATGGAGGCTGTGGTATGACTCATTTGGAGTCATTTATTAAATCTCTTAAAATAACCTGGACAAGGAGAATCTTTAACGACAACACTGCTTGGAAAAAATTACTGTTATCAAATGTAAATATTGACCTTAATAAGTTACATTTTTTGGTAATGCCTATATTAAAGAATTGTATAAAGATATCAATAATCTTTTTTGGAGACAAGTGTTTGACTCTTTTGATAATTGGTTACACAGTTATATTAGAAATGAAAAAAATATAGAGAAAATACTTCGAAACCCAATTTGGATGAATTCTTCTATTACAATTTCAGGTAAACCAATATTTTAAAAAAATTGGTATAACAAAGGCATTTATCAGATCTGTGATCTGTTTGATGATGAAGGTCGCTTTTATGATTATCAGAAGTTTTGCAAAACTTTTGAGATTACACCCCCAATCACTATATTTTACGGTATGAGAGAAAGCATATTTAGAAAATGGCCGGTCTTAAAGAATTTTGACAAAAAATTGTTGCCAACAAAGCCATTTATCTCAGAAAACATACAAAATATCCTTTTATACAAAAAAGGTGCAAATATGTTATATAAAACCTTTATTTTAAACATTAAATATCAAGAAAACTACAAAGAAAAGTGGAATTTAAATCTATTGGTTGAAGAAGGTATAGATTGGAGATTTGTTCATCAACGCACCTCCACATTTACAAGTGATACTAAATTAAGATGGATTCAACTTCGTATCATTGAAAGAATCCTTGCAACTAATAGATATTTATCTATTGTCAAAATTCAAAATGATGCCTCCTGTTCTTTCTGCAAACAAGAAGAAACAATTATACATTTATTTTATAACTGTAATGTTGTGAATAATTTTTTGTCAGTCTTGAGAACTGGATCTATGAAAAGACGTCAACCTTATTAAATTTTACTAAACTAGAAATCCTTTTTGGAAGGAAGAACTGTCACGGGGCACATAGCCTTATAATGCTGATCTTTAAATAATATGTTTATAGACAAAGATGTAGAAAGGAACAATTATATCTCCCTTCTTTGAAAAATGGAATTAATTGTCATTATTGTATAGAAAAATATATTGCTAGTATCAGTGATAAACAAACCTCTTTTGAAAGAAGATGGCCAGGTTTGAATAGGATAACAATACAATTTCCTAAATTTTTAATACTTATAGCGTACTTAAACAGTGTTCGTCAGTTTATAGTATCCAGTTGTCAAATTTATCTATCTTTGGTTTCCTGGAGTGTAAGTGTGAGAGAGTCTGTAAATAAGTGTATATTTATATTTGTAAAATTTTTTTGAAAAACAATAAAATAATAAAAAAGAATTAAAATAAAAAAAATTCCCTTTTCCTGACGGCGGCGTTCCTCTGGCTTCATCCTATGGAGTTTATATATCTTAAATGGTACGATTTGCACGAATTTGTTCTACATTTGACGACTTTAATGATCACATTCAAACTATAGATTTCATAAATTGTTAAATATATTTAAAAAGTTTTATAGAAGATACAAACATTTGATATCAAAATATTGTGTCACTCGGAAACAGCTTTTTACTTACGAGCCCGTTTTGATTTGGTTTGACGTATAATTATACGCCCGTCTAATGACGGACGTATTATGGCATACCGATGTCCGATTGTCCGTCCGTCAATCCGTCCGTCCGTCTGTCTGTCAGTCCGTTTCATATGTCGCGCTCTAACTTGATAACCCTCAAACCAATTCACTTCAAACTTTGTAGAAGTGTTGGATATGATGCACTGACGATCTGTGTACTTTTTTGTGAAATTTTGATTTTTCTCACAAGAGTTATGGGACTTTATTCGTCAATTTTTAGACAATTTTTCACATGTCACGCTCTAACTTGATAACCCTTTAGCCAATTCACTTCAAACTTCGTAGAAGAAGTATTTTGTATTATGGCCTGATGATCTGTATACTTTTTCGTGAAATTTCAATTTTTCTTGCAAGAGTTATGGGACTTTATTCCTCAATTTCAATGCAATTTTTCACATGTCAAGCTCTAACTTGAGAACCATATGGCCAATTCATTTGAAAATTTGTAGAGGTATTGAGTATGATGGCCTGACAATCTGTATACTTTTTTCTTGAAATTTCGATTTTTTTCTTGCAAGAGTTATGGGACTTTATTCATCAACTTTAAGGCAATTTTATACATATTGGCTTTACTTGACAATCTTTCTTCAAACTTTGTTGAGATATCAAGCTTAATAGCCAGTTAAAGGTGAAAATGAGAGCCCCTTACCTAAATTACTTTAGTAACGCGACTTGGCGCAGCTGTTTATATTTATATTAATTTTACAATTTGTAATTGAGGAACAGCGAAGAGCAGAAGCATGGTATTGCATATATTTGAAGTAGCTTTACATGCTACAAGGAACCTTTACTTTCTGCTCTTGAAAGACGTATCGACCAAATATATATTCAATCACCTGAAGTGCAGAAAAGTAAACTTCAAGAATTTATGACCCGAATTAAAACAAACAAATCTCATATTTTATATTTTCAAATTAAACTTTGAAAAGTATTTTAATTGCTACAAAATATTCACTACAATTGTTATTTTAATTGATTCTTCAAAAAAGAAACCTAAATATTCGTGTTTATTTATTTTGGAAAGTTTTAATTAGGTAGATTGATTATAATTACTTTTATGAGAATGTTTCAATAAAACGTTTTTCTGTATCATTTGAAAGCATAATAATTTTCTCACCACTGGAAGAATAGTTGGCATTTCGAAAAGGGATTAAATAGTTTCTAAAAGCAAAGTAGCAGAAAACTTATATCGATTTACCCTCAGCTACAAAGCTATATTCAAGGACTGTTTTATCTATTACCACAACTTTGTTGGTATATTAAATTGTACATCATTAATTAGTAATTACATAATCATACTCGACGGACACATTTCAAAGTACCTGAGGACGGTTGCCGAATATAGTTCCGACATATCTTTTGCAGATCATCTCATTTTCTGGGGTATCGCATTCTTAAGTAATTGTTTTTCTTATTGTTAGTTGTAATTAATATATGTCATAGGAAAAAGAAGGGAAAAGGGGAATGTGTCAAAGAGACAACGACCCAAAGGGGAGTAATAACAACTCAAAGTCACCATAAGATCTTCAATGAACGGTGAGGAAACCCCACACCCAACGGCAGGTCGGAGTTGGCCCCTAAATAAAGAGTAATCAAGTTCAACGAAATAAACATCATCCTAGACTCTCATAGACATAAAGTGAACTAACTAGAAAACAGACAAGACATGTATGTATATAAAATATAAAATAAAAGAAATGAATCCTCCCCTTTCTAGTAGAATCAATGAATATACTATAATAGCATAAATTGTCGTTGCATATTGTAGTTTGTCGTCGAATTGAAGATTTTTTCCTAAGTTTAAATTTTACGAGAAAGTGAAATTTACTAATTTGTATTGACGCTATCTCAAAACATTTTGATTTAAACAAGAACTATATTTTGTGACACAGTCAAAATTTGGTTTTGTATTTGGGTTAAGAATCTCTATTTTAACCAATAATGTAATAATGTCTTATCTTACTCTACATGTACATGACATATAAACATTGACTGGCAACATCATTTATAAAAGAAAAAAAAGCTCAAACTGATTCACATACTTGAACTTTCATCATACTCTAACAGAGTGCGGTGAACGTTTATGTTTCTGAACATCAACACTGTGTCTATGTTTAAGGGTTTTGCATCCAATCTAGATAGATTTGCAATATGTCACTTGGATTAGTTATATTTTACATTCATGAAGAACAAAAACAATACGTATAAATCAATGAATTCTAAGCAAAATGCTTTCTGTAGCTCTTGCTCTTAAGGTATCATTGGCTACTCTTAAAAGCATTTACATTCCGAAATCCCAAAGATCGTGTAGTTGAACTCGTTGGCTGCACAGGCATATGCTAAGTCAATGAACAGTATTAATAATACCCTAATGGCAGCATTGCCAAACAATAATGTTTTAACAAATTCGGTTGCCACATGCAGTCAAAAAAATATCTTTATTTTCATTCAGCATTCTACAATTTTTTGTTATCATAAATCATATCATTCTTCAACCTTTTTATCACAATTTCATGTCAGTTCTTGATACTAAGACTAGATCTAGGAATATTTGTTCGAATATTCAGTAATTTTTCCCAATGAACTTTTACTCTTTATCTCAAACTTTGATCTTTTTTTTATCCAAAATGCTCTTAAACTTGTTTTAATTTTTTTTAAGAAAAATAAATCCTTTCAATTCGTTGATTTTTGAAATCACAATAGAGGGGAATGAGAGCATAATAATATTTTTGTTTGTTAGCTAGAATGCTCCTTATTTATTCGAAATAAATAAACAAAGAGTCGATATGTGCAAATACACATTAGACAAAGTCGCTACAAATACGTAATTAAACCAAGCAATGGAACAACGCTTTTATTGTTGTTCTTTATCTTGAAGTCACCAAGAGGCCTTCTACAATGATTTATGCTCATACCTCAAAGAAAGTTCAAGACGGTTCCTAGTACCGGTTTGATCGGAATTCATTGATAAATGTCGAGCAAAGCTACATCCATATATCCCTTTCGTCATGGATGCGCGGTTGTCAAGAAACATGAAATTAACTGGCAAAGTGTTCTTACAACTGCTGTCATCCGTTGCCCGACAAAAAGACTAACAGAGGACAATCACAACACTTAAACAACCACAACGCACTCATCGAGTCATTTGCAAGAAACCTGTCATAATAAAACAATGAGATGTGGAAACTCTAAACAGAATGGTCAGAATAACATTTTTAAATTACAGATAATAATAATAACTAGATTTGCAATTGCAAGCAATAGCTGATGTCGCCCCCTGGCAGCCTATTCGATGATTCCATCTTGTTTGCGGTGTCAAAATCTATCAATAAATCAATTTTCGTTGGAATCGGACAACTTTGAAATTTTGACGTTACGTGGCGGCGATGTTCGAAATGGCGGCCATTTTGATTTTTTTTTCGGTGCATGACCATCAACTAATGGTGATCCAACTTTTTACCAAATATGAATGAATTCTGTCAAGGCATGTTTGAGATTTAATGATTTTCATTGAAATCCGAAAAAATTCAAAAGTTGACGTAACTTGGCCGCCATCTTGGAAATGGCAGCCATTTTGAAAAATTGTTTTTGGTGGAGGTATAACTTCATAAGGTGATCCTACTTTGTACCAAATATTAATGAATTCTGTCCAGGCATCATTGAGAACTGGCGTGGACAAAAAGAGATGGAAGAAAGAAACAATAATAATAATAACTAGATTTGCAATTGCAAGCAATAGCTGATGTTTCCCCCTGGCAACCATTCGATGATTCTATCTTGTTCGCGGTGTCAAAGTCTATCAAGAAATCAATTTTCGTTGGAATCGGACAACTTTGAAATTTTGACGTTACGTGGCGGCCATGTTCAAAATGGCGGCCATTTTGATTTTTTTTTTCGGTGCATGTCCATCAACTAATGGTGATCCTACTTTTTGCCAAATATGAATGAATTCTGTCAAGGCATGTTTTGAGATTTTATGATTTTCATTGAAATCCGAAAAATTTCATAAGTTGACGTAACTTGGCCGCCATCTTGGAAATGGCAGCCATTTTGAAAAATTTTTTTTTGATGGAGGTACAACTTCATAAGGTGATCCAACTTTGTACCAAATATGAATGAATTCTGTCCAGGCAATAATAATAATAATAATAATAATAATGAATAATAGAGAAACGGACAAAGAACAATATGTCGTCCCGACTACGTCTGTGGGACATAATAATGCCAAGTACAATAGTGTTTCCATATGAGATATCCTCTCAAGAACAAGTGCAACATACCTGAAATGTATATAGAGCATACATCTCTCGCACGGGGAATCTTTTTTTTTGCGGACTCCACGCTTCAGGAGAGACAAACCATAAACCTAAACAGTTGAATAAGGGTAGAAACAAATGACTAAATACCGAAGTTACTGTAAATTTAAATTCTGCATATGCGCATTTCGACATCTACTCCTACTACGACTACTAAAAGAATTGAGGTCGTATAATTGTATGGTGATGTCATCGTTGGCGTCCGGCGTCGTTGTCGTCTATAGACACTTTTGTTTTTGGTCAATAACTTAGGTTCCAGTTGATCAATCCTTATGCAATTTTAACAAAGTGTTTCTTGACATAAAAGGAAGGCTAGGTGGGGTTTCGGTTGTTTAGATTTTGATGGGGTTTCTTTCAAAATTATAGAACCACTGGAAAATTGTAAACCGCAATAGTTCTGACTTGTTACCGCCATTTAAAAAATGGTTGGTTGAACCGGTATTATGGCCTGCCATACCATCCCCCTTCCATTATGGATAGTGTCCAGTAGCCAATCTGACGTATAAAATAAAATAAGCCTTTCTTTTACATTTGCCCTCTGAGTACTTTCTTTCACGAGCCATGCTGTTTTGGAGTATCTAGATGGATGTATTGTATACAAACATTTGTTATATGAAAGCAGCATTGTGAATAATTTAATCGACCATTCTTTGCGTTGCTAATGTTGAAGTTAAGGACAATGTGTAAAAAACGATCATTTGAACACAATTACATTTTTCGCACTCGTGGCCACTTAAGACATTTCATTGTTTCCAATTTGTCTACTGTAGAGCAGCAATGTAATTTTCACTTCCTTCTCTAATGCTGTACATTTGCATGTTAAAAAGACTTTCTTTTGTAACTAACCAGGGTTAAAACCATAATTGGAATTATATTATCGCTTTAGTGACTTCGGTATTTAGTTATTTAAGCTATTTTGTATTTATGAGGAGAAAACTTTATAGCTATTTTTGAATTGCCAGGTTGGAAAAATAAAAAACTACTACGACTACTAAAAGAATTGAGGTCGTATAATTGTATGGTGATGCCATCGTTGTCGTCCGGCGTCGTTGTCGTCTATAAAAACTTTTGTTTTTGGTCAATAACTTAGGTTCCAGTTGATCAATCCTTATGAAATTTTAACAAAGTGTTTCTTGACATTAAAGAAAGGCTAGGTGGGGTTGATATCAATCCTTATGAAATTTTAACAAAGTGTTTCTTGACATTAAAGAAAGGCTAGGTGGGGTTTTGGTCATCTAGATTTTGATGGGGTTTCTTTCACTGTGTTCCTAATGAAATTTCCTATCAGTGTTATGTAAACGGATTTTACTTGGCATGTACCGTTCACGAGATAAATTGGGCCCAATAAGGGCGAATTTCAAAAAATTCCTTTTTTTTAAAATTTTTAGTCCGATTTTGATGCAGTTTTTTTGCAACTGATTCCTTATGAAAATCAACATTGAGCTACACCTTCAGATTTTTGAAATTTTGTTTCCTTTCTCAGCTATGAGGGGCCACACGGGGCTAAAATTGCAAACATGCAGATTACCTAAAAATGTTTATTGTTCATCGGATTTCGATGGGATTTTTTTGTATTGCTCTTGTTGTAAGCTTTCAGTTATATTGCAACGTTTTTGGCATAGTTCTTACCGTTTCCGAGCTATAAAGGGTCAAAGGGGCCAAAATTGCAATTTTTGTAAATATGTGAAGCCTTAATTATACAATCGCAAAAAAATTCGAGGTGGTATAATGGTATGGCGCTGTCGTTGACGTCGTCGTCGTTGTCTGTAGACACTTTTGTTTTTGGCCAATAACTTAAGATCCATTTGATCAATCCTGATGAAATTTTAAGGTTACTCCTTGAAACACGTGTAGAGCATAACGAAATTTAGTGTTTTTTTTCTACAATTTCGGTATTTTTGTATTTTAACACAATGTTTCTTAGCTGAATGAAGGCTGTGGATGGTTTTGGATAATTTGGCCCCTCCCGTTTAAAAAAAAAACAGGTGGCCAAAAAGGGCAAAATTGGTTGTTTGAACATATTTGGCTATAGAATTTTTATTTTTGATTGGATTTTGATGGATTTCTTTCAGTGTTCCAATCATTATTATGCCAACGGATTTTACGTCGTATGTACGTTTCATGAGATAGTTGGGCCCAAAGGGGTGAATCTCAAAAATGACATTTTTTTTTAATTTCTAGTCCGATTTTGATTTAGTTTTTTCTTCGCTGGATCCCTTAATAGAATTTAATGTAACACTGAAGTATCAGATTTTTGATAACTTGTTTCCTTTTAGAGCTATAAGGAGCCAAACGAGGCCAAAATTGCAAATGTGGAGATTACTTAAATTTTTTTATTTTTGATCGGATTTGGATGGGATTGTTTTTCTCGAGAATCCTCTTGTTGTAAGTTTTCATAGCTATGTCAACGGATTCTTTTTTATTCTTACGGCTTTTTAGCTATAAGGAGTCAAAGGGGCTAAAACTGCAATTTAACAAAATGAGTAAAATCTTTATTTTTCATTGGATTGTGATGGGATTTTTTCTTTGGTTTCCTCTTGTTTTAAGCTTTCAGCAGTATGTCAACAAATTTTGGGTATCTCTTACGGATTCTGAGTTATGAGGGATCAAAGGGGCCAAAATTGCAATTTTTTTCTAATGTGTAAAATCTTTAATTTTTTATTGAATCTCGATGGAATTTTTTTCTTTAGATTCCTCATGTTGTAAGCTTTTGTTAGTTTGTGAACAGATTTAGCGTAGCTAGGGCCGAAATTGCATTTTTGAAAATTGTAAAATCTATATTTTTAATTGGATTTCAATGGGATTTCTTTCTTTTGATACAAGGTCAAAAAGACAAACCAGGTACAAAACCACCGGAAATTTGTCAACAGCGATGGTCCTGACTTGGTAGAGGCATTTAAAAAGAAATGATGGGTTTAATTGATTTTATTGCGTGCCAAACTTTCCTTTCCATTGCAGTAGTGTCCTGTAGCAAGTCAACAGCAATTACTATTGAAAGGTCGTAGACAGTGGAAAGACATATTTCCAGTACTAATTAAAAAATTAATCTTGAATCAAGTTTTCCAGCAGACGATTGCGAAACCTATGGGGACTAATTGTGCGCCACTTTTAGCATATTTGTGTCTTTATTCGTATGAAGCCAGGTTCATACAAGGGCTAGTGCAGAAAAAAAGACAACAAGGTAGCCAAATCCCTTAATTTCAGTTTCCGTTATATAGATGATGTTCTTTTATTGAACAATCCTCAATTTAAGGATAACCTTCATCTTATATACCAACATGAACTCGAAATTAAAGAGACCACTGATACACCATCATCAGCATCATACCTGGACCTATACCTCTACATTGACAACTCTGGACGTCTGAAAACAAAACTTTACGACAAGCGTGATGATTTCGACTTTCCAATAGTGAACTTCCCGTTTTTGAGCAGTAATATTCCCACTTCTCCGACATATGGCGTCTACATTTCACAACTCATTCTCTATTGCCGTGCCTGTAGTTTGTACAGCGATTTTGTCAACAGAGCGAAATTACTGTCTCAAAAACTTATACATCAAGGGTATGTTCAGTCACTGTTGCAATTGTCACTNCAGAAGTTTTACGGTCGTCACCACGATTTGACAGACCATTACAATGTTTCTGTTTCACAAATGAGAACAGGTATCTTTTAGTAGATCCAGAGTTTGTTACCATACTAACTAACACCGACTGTGACAAAATCGGACTTTTCACCGGCAGTGTGACGGGTGCCACGCGTGGAGCAGATCATGTTTACCCTTCCGGAGCACCTGATGATGCCTCAGTTTTTATAGGGGTTCATGGAGCAGATCATGCTTACCCTTCCGGAGCACCTGATGTTGCCTCAGTTTTTATAGGGGTTTACACTGCTAGTGCTTTAGTTTTGTGGCGTTTTGTTTATTTTTGTTTGTTTGTTATGTCTTTGTCATACTGTCTCAATTCGTGTTGCTGTGAATTGCCGTGATTTTGGATTTATGATTTTAGAATTTCCCCTTTCCTCGTTCTTGCTTAGGTATTCGTTTGCCGTTGTATCAGTATACCAATTTGCTGTTGATAAAAGGTACCCCCAAATGTGGCAAATATATCATCAATAAGAAAATCAAGGATACTGCACACTTATTTTTCATCGCAGCATTCTTTTCCTTTTAAGAGAGTACGAGTGCCAGAAATTTTGTAATTAGAATTAAAATTTTGACCTTTTGTTTTGAAGAGCACAGCTAATGGAACAACTTGAGCAAAAAATTTTGAAAATCCATGAAGGAATTTTGAGATATAATACGTCAAAATTTTGGCGGGAAACAGTTCTCACTATAGTTTTCCTTTAATTTGCATAAGATGTTTATATGCCTTTAAAAATATGAAAATATAATTGGAAGTTGATTAAATTTTATACACTGTCTATTTTATACATTTTACAGTGACCTATGACCAAGAAAATATTATCCATGTGCAAAAAATTTTAACACTGTTTGAATTGATAAATCCCGAGGATATCTAATGCTTCTGAAAATCTGAGGCTCGTACTCCCTTAAATTGGTTTTTGAAAAAAAAATGTTGATTTATAAAAAATGTAAGGATAAAACAACATTTTTTTTTTAAATCGGCAAAGGCCTTTTGTTTGATACCTTTGATTCGTGATTTTTATATTATCACTAGGAAATGTGATATAAAGAGTGGAAACAAATATTTTGAAAGAATATATTTGAGAAAATGAACAAGATTTTAGATTTTAAAATAAATCTTTCGATTTTTTTAAGGATCTGCAAATGATTTACGTCACTTAGTGCATACATTTACAATCAGTTTGCTTGATTCCTACAAAATCTTAGTTAGTTCAGCTTCAAGATTTTGATTGATGCAGTTGAAGACTATGCTAGGAAGTGGGCAAAGAAAGAGAAAGAGAAAGAGGAAGTTGAGACATTGTCCGACTGGATCAGGTCCATAAAGTCATTAATTGTAAATCGCATCCGGCGCCTAAAAACAGCTATGAAATCCAGAAATCCCAGTATATTTGAAGATCCCCTTGTAGAAAGAACTCTGTC
>MJUU01055582.1:44019-70017 GCA_002080025.1 Modiolus philippinarum | reverse complement strand
GGAGTTCACACTGTGAGTGCCTTTGTTCTGAATGTTGTAATTTCTGGCTCTGTGCTTTGTATCTGTCTAACGTCATTGTTTTTGTGTCTAACGTCATAGTTTTCTTTGTTCTCATTTTTGCCCTGTCTTTGGACTTCGATTTTTGTGAATTTCATCCCTTTGTTCCTTCGGTATTCTACTGCCGTTGTTCCATAGATAGTTCAGTAGTTGAACAAAAATGAAGATCCAGCGCAACTTTTCTTGTATGGATTCTTGTATGATTTAGGTATCCAACGACAGGTAGAGAAGGTCTGGATTCTCATTTTTTAATTTGACCAATGACCTGTGATTGAAAAGGATACTGCTGGACAAGGTCAAAGCCAGGAGTATACCTGTCCTTAGCTGGTACTTTGGCATTGTTTTTTGCCTGTTGGACTTATGATTTTACTCTGCAGCCTTTTTGATCCTGTAGTTTTGGTGGCTTTTAGCAACGGGGTTGTCATCATATTGTGTATATGAAATAAAGGGACAACAGGAAACACCTACAATGGCTGAAAATTATAATATAAAATATACATATTTTTTCTGAATAGATTTTATTGTTTATATAACGTGAAATCAGAGCTATACGACAAACGTGATGATTTTAACTTCCAAATTGTGAATTTTCCCTTTCTGAGAAGCAACATACCTACCTCTCCAGCGTATTGAGTGTACATTTCACAGTTGATTCGTTAATGTCGCGCATGTAGTTTATACAGAGATTTTTTTGATACAGCAAAAACACTGTCCCAAAAGTTGCTTAGTCAGGGATTTGTTCAGCTTTTGTTGCTTTCATTCCTTTAGAAATTTTATGGCCGTCACCATGATATCATTGACAGATATGACGTGTCTGTGTCCCAAATGAAAACGGGCATTTTCAGCTAGATTTCACGTCTTCATGGATTTGACATAACCGGTTTTGACTCAACCCTGGATTGACTCACTGATAGTGTGACGGGTGCTGCTAGCGGAGCAGGACATGCTTACCCTTCCGGAGCACCTGATGTCACTCCCGGTTTTCATGGGAGTTCACACTATGAGTGCCTTATTTTTTAATGTCGTCTTTTATTTCCGTGTATTATGCCTGTCTCACGTCCTTGTTTTGTCTGTTTTTCTCTGTTGCCGTTTTTGCCATGTCTTTGGATTTCGATTTTTGTGGTCTTCGCTTCCCTTGTTCCTTCGGTATTCTACTGCCGTTGTTGTACCATATCATTATCAGTTTCTCGGATAATCTGACAACGAACCTCCTAAGTTAATTAAGACTAAAGACTAAAAAATGTTAAATGATCCTGTATAATCTTACATCTAGAATTAAACTGATCATTCTACTTCAAAGGTAGGAAATCCATAAGCTAGTTTTTTCTTAATGGACATTTCTGAGGATTACACGATAAAAAGTGTTGGTATAAAGTCATGAAAGAAAAGAATAAAAAGACGTATAAAATGATTCAAGATTTCATTGACCCGAGGTTATAAAATTAAAATATGATCATATAATTAAGTCAACAAGTTTTGAATTATTTGCACTAGGTATCTGATTGTATTTACCTTTGTTATAATGGTGTGAGTTCAAGCATGGAACCAATTTGATACAATATTATAAACTTTAACAAATGTTTTGCTACTCTATCTGAATGAGTTTAAATAACGTTCCCATTGCCATCTGATGATAAATGTAAGGTCAGTCCAAACCTCATATTATTGAAATATCGTAAAGAAATCATGTTATCTACCCAATGCTAACAATAATATCAACAATTGGTTTGTCCTTCGTATGATATTCACACATTTTAATTGTTGAAATTCAGTCCTTTACCTTTTGTCATTGGATGTGGAGTTTCAATATCAGGTAAATATATATATATTTATTTTCTTTAAATTAAATCTAGTGAAATTATCTCTAATCTTAAGTTATTGTGGCGAAATTGGTATTGTTCAGCAAATGTTCAGATACAATGAAGATGTCTCTTATGAGCATTCCAATTAGAAAAGAATAAAACCAATTTTTTATTTGAATACATTTTATTTTGGATTTATAACTTGTAAAATTCTGACGGGTGTGAAAATGAATATCATAAATCAAATAAAGCAATAAAAATCAGCCAATTAGATATGCCAATACTTTTTCAACATCGGCAATTTTGGGCCAAAGAACCTAAAATATACGTAATATTTGTTTGCAAACAACAAAAAGATGAGGAACAACAATGAAAGCGTTGTTCCATTTGCTTAATCTTACCATGTATTTATAGGGATTTTGTCCCATGTATATTTACTCCATTTACCTTTATTTGTTCATTTTTGTACCATACTATGAATTAATGTATACTTTGGTAGAAACGCAAAAAAATGAGTATTGCGACTTCTTGTTTCCTTCTTTTTCTGTCTTTTATACTACAACGATAAAATTGTTGCGTTTATGTTATCAAATTCAAGGACAAATTGTATGTTCTGTAGATTGTAAGTTCTGATTCAGATCAAATGAAAATATATAAGATATATAAAAGACAACTAAAAACACTGAGGATCTATTAATTCAGGAAAAAAAAACGATCAACATTTCATGAAAAAAATGAAACAATTCGTATATAAACATCAAATTAGGCTTCTGAACTTAGGTTGGTTGTCAGATTGTTTGTTTTTTGTTTGTCATTTTTTTGCTTTGTTTTGTTTGTTTTGTTTTGCTTTTATATTTCTATATAGAAGTGATGTAAAGATAGGAGAATATGCCGCTTGAATATAGTGTCACTAGCAATAGTTTCTAATGTCAACTATGACTGTTTGAATGCCTTTTCTAACCCGTAGACAAAACCAATTAAAATCCATGGTATATGTTACCTCTCTAACAGTACCAATGTAAAAGTTTGAAAAGCTTCTATTTTGGACCATTACATGCACAAATCGGTACCACAAACATCATCAACGATAAAGTGATTTTGCAGGTATCGTTTTATCATTAAAAAATGATATGGAATCATTAAACAGCGATTTGCTTTAATGTAGTGTTTTGGGTTGTTCACACTGCTTTAGTTTTATGGAGTTCTTGTTAATTTTTAGCTCACCTGGCCCGAAAGGCCATGTGAGCTATTGCCATCACTATGCGTCCGTCGTCTGTCGTCCGTCGACTGTCCGTCAACAATTTCAAAAATCTTCTCCTCTGAAACCGCTGGGCCAAATGCAACCAAACTTGGCCTGAATCATCACCAGAGTATGGCTTCTCAAAGTTATGTTCGATTAGTTGGCCGGTCAAAAAACATGGCCGCCATTGCTAAAAATAGAACATAGGGGTAAATTGCAGTTTTTGGCTAATAACTCAAAAACCGTTATAGATATCAAAAATCTGACAGCGGTAAAATGATCAGCATGATGAGATCTACCCACTGTGCAATTTTGAAGAAAATCTGAAAACCCATCCCGGAGTTATAGCCCTTTTTCCGTTAAATTTTCAAAATTTTTGCATTTTTTTATTTTTTATTTCAAAAAGTGTAACAGATAGAGGTCAAGTGTAAATTGCAAATTTGTTCAGCATATCAAGATCTACTTGCCCTGAAATTTTGAAGCAGTTTAGATGTAACATAGATGGGGACAACAATAAAGACAAAACAAACCAGATGTTGAATGTTGAATTTTCCCGCCTTTTTTTTTGGTGTATGATTTTCCCTGTCCAGTTTTTTTGCTTTGTTTTTCGTTTACCAGTATAATTTTTGGTTTACTTTTTTGCGCTCATGAAAGACTTTGCATATGGCAAGAAAACAAATATAGCTTTGAATTTTAAAACAACGGCAGTAGAATACCGAAGGAACAAGGAAAGTGATTATCACAAAAATCAAAGTCCAAAGACATGGCAAAAAGAAAGACAAAACAAGGCCGCGAGACAGCGACAAGGCACGAAAATAAAAGGACGACATTAAGAACTAAAGCACTCATTGTGTGAACTCCCATGAAAACTTAAAAAGATTCTAAATAAGACGTGTCTAATACGTCTGATGTCCAAACGCTTTATAAACCGCTACATGTTCATGACCGTTCCCATATTCCCACACGTAAATGTGCAATTAAAAATAAGGACAGGACGCCTATAAATATCCCAATTTCTATGCTAATTGACAGTGCTCATGTCAATATCTGGAAATAAATATGAAAGTTCTATGTTTTGTTAATACTTGAAGTATGCTCATTGGGCTTTATATGCCTCACCTAGACAAGAATGCTTTTCTTCATTCGCAAAATAAGAAATGTTTAAGAACCCATGAATTATTCCTTTCTTCTATTTCGCGTATTAGTTTATAGAAAGTGTTTAACAACAAACCTGGACCAAGATTTAGACCCAAATTGTTTCATTGTTCGTGATGATACTTGTTTCAAACTAAAATAAATTAAACGCTATAAAGTCAGTTTTGTAATCATGTAAGTACTATCTAAATTGTTAAATTATGTAAAGGTTCTTAAAAGCTACATTTATTATGGTTTTCTTTCTAACTATTAGTCACAGAACGTCCTAGCCTACGTTACAATCACAGGATCTTTATCTGTAATTTAAATGCAATTATTTCCACTACAAAAGTTTAGTAAACTTATTAGTGGTTTCGTTAAAAGTGCTTTAAAATTTTAAATATGTTACCAAATAATCTTGTAGATACAGATAAGCCGTATCCTTTCATGTCTGTCCTGCATCTAAATCACAATTTGATTTTACGACTTTTTCTCGTGATCTTGCAGTGTTTCATGTTGTTGTTATGCAGTTCTACGGTTGTCATGCATTTAAATGGTTAAATCATTGAAAGTTTAGGGAAAAAGTTTAAATCGAAACGATTTTAGTTTAATAACACTTTATGTGTTAAAAAAATTAACACAGTATCGAAAAAGAGACCAAGTCGACAATTAAATTTAAATATAAATATATCTTGGATTGTTACGGGTACACATTTAAGGTAGGTATAAATCTTCTCTCAATTTTCACATGTTACTAAATCTTTTTAAATTTTAAAACCTAAACATCTTTGAATGTAATAAAACTATACGTCAACTGATATGGCCAAATAAGCATTGAGCGGAATGTGTTTTTATTATTATTGTTTTATATTTCAATATTTGTAACCAAAAAAAATCTGATATAATAATCTAATTTAGGTTCTTTACTGCTTAAGGTGGTCGCTTAAGAGTGTTAAGAGTGTCGAAACACATACAGGTACTATACTGATTTCTAGTTTTCTATCACATATCAGTACTATGCTGCTTCCAAGTGGTTTAGAAACACATTTTTTACACATGTTGGTACTATGCTGCTTCAGAGTGGCATCAAAACACAATTTTTACACATGTCGGCAATATGGTCCTTCACAGTGGTGTCGAAACACATTTCTTACACATGTCGGTACTATACTGGTTCAGAGTGGCATCGAAACACATTTTTTACACATGTCGGTACTATGCTACTTCAGAGTGGCATCGAAACACATTTTTTTACACATCGGTACTATGCTGCTTCAGAGTGATGTCATAAAACATTTCTAACACATGTCGGTATGTGCTGCTTTAGAGTGGTGTCGACACATATTTCTTACACATGTCGGTACTATGATGCTTCAGAGTGGGTGGTGAAAAACATATTTCTTACATACATTGGTACAAGTATTTCTTACACAGTCGTTACTATGCTGCTTCTTAGAGGTGTTGAAACACACTTCTTACACACATCGGTACTATGCTGCTTCAGAATGATGTCAAAACGCATTCGGTACTATGCTGCTTCAGATTGGTGTCGAAACATATTTCTTACACACATCTGTACTATGCTGCTTCAGAATGGTGTCTAAACACATTTCTTACACACATCGGTACTATGCTGCTTCAGAGTAATTTGGAAACACTTTTCTTGCATACATCGGTACTATGATGCTTCAGAGTGATGTCGAAACATATTTATTACAAACATTGGTACCATGCTGCTTCAATGTGGTGTCAAAACATATTTCTTTCACACATTGGTACTATTCTGCTTCAAAGTGGTGTCAAATACATTTTACACACAATGGTACTATGCTGCTTCTGTGTGTTGTCGGAACTTATATTTCTAGCACATGCCAGCAATAGCATATAGATATAGATTGAAATCAAATTCACATCTCTAACACTTATCATTATAATTTTCCTTAAATGCAATTCCGACACTCATTCTTAAGACAAATTACTATTATTAATTATTCTGTGTTGTTACCACATATACATTCAAAAAAGGTTTCAGTATTATGTTGTCGACACTTGTTGCTCTAGATCGATGACAACACACAGTCTAAACATACAAGAGTACTACGTTGTCTGTTTAATATTACTTTTGGGCAGTGACGTCTTCATATACTAGAATAGGAACACCATGTTATCAATACTAGGCTGCTGTAGATTGGCATCGAGTCGATCATTGCTTTTGTATTTCCCAATATTTTACTATCAGTAGTCTAATATTGACTCGGAGCGGTTATGACACCGATTCTTAACATGCAGAGAGGCGCTATGAATGTTCCTATCAGATATCAGTGCATTTTTGTTTTAAACGAGTGTTGACATATAACCCAACATAGCATTACTGTGTCATCAATTATTAGTTACGAGGCTAGGATGTTCCAATAGGATATCAGTGTAATTTTGTTTTAAACGAGTGACGACATATAATCCAATATAGCAGTACTATGGCATCATTGCTATTTTGCTTTAAAATGACGTTATACATTTCCGTATTAGCTCTTTGCTGCTTCAGTTTTCTGACGCCACTTTTCCCGACATATATCATTACTATGATATTAGTAGTATTTTCCGGCTTAAAGGTAGTGCCACCCTATGTTCTAAGTATGTTGCTTTAGAGGAGTGATGTCAAGTATTCCCAACATAATCATTGCTATGCTTTCATTGTTACTATGGTAGAGTTGTGACATCAAACATTTCATACATCAAACACATTCGTTATTATGTTTTTAATTAGTACTGTAATGACGCAAAACATATTGATAACTATGATAACAGTAGTATTATATTACTTTGGAGTAGTGGCACCTAACATTCCCATCATCACTATGCTATTAGTGGCACTTTGCTCCTTCAGAGCAGTAAAATACGCATTACTAACATATATAAGGAATAAACTATTAGTAGTCAGTATATGCTGCTTAGAGTAGTGATGCCACATGTTCCTAACATAAAAAAAGTTCTCCATGAAAAAAAATGTACTACTAGTATATGCTTCATTAGATTGATTAACTGATGTTTTACGCCAGCTTCAGCAATGTTTCAGCTATATAGTGGCGAGAACTGTTAAGTATATTAAACAATTATACTATGCTTCCAAGCCGGTACCAAGTCCGGCTGTCCAGAGGTCCTATCGTTGTCTACGTTAGTCTTTTGTCTTATACGTGTTTTTCTTGTGTAGTTCCCTTGCAAATTGTTGCATGTAATTATAATTTTCAGCCATTGTAGGTGTTTCCTGTTATCCATTTTTTAACATTCATTAGAGAGGTGACACCAAACATAGCAAAAATGTATCATTCTTATGTTATCAATACTAATTTGATTTAAAAGTTGTGACATTAACATCTCCTACATGAATCTTTGTACTTAAATACATAATAAAGAAACGTAAGCAGTGTCAGCAAACAAATGCCAGTACTTTGTAATCAGTACTGCATGTGTTGCTTTATAGTGGTGACATTGATATGTATTGAAACAGTTGCCTATGGGGTGATGATGTACATATTTTCAGCACTATGTTGCTTAAGAGTGGCTACAAACATAATACAAATATCAATGATATATTGCTTTAAACGGCAATGAAACACATTCACAACATATACAAAGTTTTATGTAGATTAAATTTTAGTGATACTTGTAGGTCAGTTAATTAGAACGTGTTATCTCTTATTTACTGAGGGATTAAAAACGAAATATTTAAATCTCGGCATAATCGACAGTCATAATAATTATTTTTGTACTAAGAAGTCCAATAATAAAAAGCCGCTACCAATAATTTCCGCTTATCTTAGGTCCAGTCCTACTTGAAAGACACCTTTGACATTCTGAAAGTATTAAAAATTTAATCTTTTCTGTATTATAATGGAAATCACAAAGTGGTCTAGCAAACAAATTTGTTCTCGCATTATTAAACATAACTAAATTGATGAAAATATAATGTGCATTGACGAATAAAAAAGATAAACCTAATATAAAAGATTACAAGTCAACAGATACTATAATGTTCATCGGGTCATTCTATTCTACTTTTTATGATGTTTTATTTATATATTTTCTCAATATCGCTTTGTACATTTTACCATAGTAGTAGTTCTATCGAATAGGTATAAAGATTGTGGTCAGATATGAGGTTACAAATTACAATTACTTTGCCCTCACTTTCCTTTCTCTAAGAAAAAAGATGGTAAGGTCAATGTTTCCCGTTAATCCTGTTTTTGTATTATTTAAAAGCATACAAAATCAATGCACCTGGCATCACTCCTGATGGAGCCTTATTATTTCGTTAAATACAGAAAAAAATATATTTAGTTTTGTTCATTCGACAATTTAGTTTTATCTCGACGATGCCAATAGCTCCGCCAACATGTAAAAACAGAAACACAAGGCTTGAATACTGAAATTTCAGTAAATTGTTATTTTCATCGAAAATTATTTACTAATTGAAATGATAATTTATCTGTAAAAGTACTTGTAAATACTTAAAGAAATTTGGTACAATATTTCCAATCTATCAAATGAAAAAAAAACACACTTTGTTAGGAAAATCTTGTGCTTTGATACAAACAAAAAGGGAAAATAACTCAAATAATGCTTATCAAATGACTTCATATCAATTAATAGAGTATTGACTTTGTATTGTGTGTGTTACTTCAGTTTCCATTGTGGTACTCTTGACTTGGAAATTCGATTATCGTTTTATTGAGACAATTCACAAAGTAAAAGTAAATTTGTTCTACAATACTGTTCCAGTAATTGTTATTTACAATCTTGTCAAATTATTTGATTAAAGTCCAGTAATTTATACCAATTATTGGGAAAAATCTACTTACATTTGTTATTAATTAAAAGTGTATTTGATATTTTGGATACGATTACTTATTATGAGAGTGTAGAGGTAGTATAATGATCTCTGGCATCTATGGCAACGCCAGTGCAATAAACAAGTGTTAGAGGTAGTACTTATGACTTTGGTGTGTTTTTACTGCTTTATACATTTTTTATTATTTATTTTGTTGGGGCTTTAGTTGAATAGTAAAGTAAGTGAGAATATCCATCATTTGATTTTACTAACTTGTTACACGATGTTGTAAATGCTATTTCGATTTTAGATAGTGTAGAGTTCGTTGTAAAAAGATTCCCCGTGCTTGAGGTAAATGCTCTCTTTATTTTATCAGTTATGGTGTACTTGTTAATGTGAGAATTTATCATATGAATGCACTATCAAAATTTAAGATTTGGCTTTCTTGTTTTGTAAAAATTGAAATATTTTCCTGGCCATCTGTATATATATATATTGCCCACATCTCCTGATTTTACTTTCCAAGTTATCTTAAAATCAATTCGATGAGTGTCTTGTGATAGTTTATATATGAAAAAGAAAGGAAATGGGGGTAAATGTCAAGGAGACAACATCCCATATCCAGGTTAAAACGACAAAAACACTATTGGTCCCTTTGTCGGACAAGGGATGACAGTGTTTGTAAGAGTACTTCGTCCTACATGACACGCATGTAGCTTCGTTCAACATTCAGCAAGTGAATTGCACTCAAACCGGTGCGAGGGGCCATCTCGAACTTACTAGGATTTTTTACTCTTTGTTGACGGGGTCATGGTGACTTTAAAATAAAGAACAAGAATGAAAGCGTTGTTCCATTTGCTTAATCTAACGATGTATTTATAGGAAATTTGTTCCATGTCCATGTACATCTATTTTTTTAATTATTTTTATTTTATTGACAAAATAACATAATACCAAAGTTGCTGTTAATTTGGATTCTGCATATGCGCATTTCGACAACTTATGTCTCTTCAGTGCAGATAAAGTCAAAATATTGGAAACCCATATATCGAAATATCTGTAAAGACTGATAGAGAACAATTTATCAAAAAGATCCAAAATCAGCTAAGGACAGAGCTATGCAAGAGGGATATACACGTTTCTGACACAGAGTACATGTTAATTACAAAAACTGATTACTACTAGCTATATAAATTGTTTTTCAGTTTTTTCATGTTCCATGTACATTTAATCCTCAACTCTTCATTATGCCATATTTTTTTCTTGTATTGATGACTGAGAACATAACTTAGGTACATTGTGAATGAAAGGATATGGAGTAAATGCACGCAGTGTATATTTTTTCATGTTTTATGTCTTAAACGAAATGAATAGAAAATGTAGCTTTGGTCATGAGTATGTTTCAATATCGACCGCAAGTATAACCAAAGATCATATATGGCCAAAGATCATATATTTAACAAAGTTTATACAATTAAATGTGGATAAGAATTTTATCAAGCTGGAGTGTTTTATCAGACACGTATCAATTACTACATTGTTCTGTAACAAAGACTTGTCAAACATAGAATTATACATTTTAAAACGGATGATAGAATGCAATATACTGCACAACTCATTATTGGAAATTAATTCTTGTGAAATATTTGTTTATTTGAAATTTTCTTCTTTGCAGATTACTAAAGTTGAAAGTACTGCACTGCGATGCATAAGATTTGCTGTTCACCAATATGCCTATTAAGGAATGAAACAATGGACACAATAGACATTGAATAAATTCAAAGACAACAATTTAGCGGTTCAAGTACTTTATAAAGAGAATGACAGAGGTTAGCGTGTTACGAATACAATCGGCAGGGCAGATTCACCCCCTGGAGGATGATAAAAATAATCCTATATATGTACAAAAATCACACTATGATCCACGGTTAACAAACTCGGCCTCTGCCGCAATTAGAGGAGATAAAAGCCCAAGAAAATTCAGAGATCTAAAAGATGGATTTCAGCAGGCGGCATTGATAAATATTGTAGCATCTGTGAATAGTGACAATAAACAGAGACCGGCAACAACATCAGATGTTACTAAAAACACAATGAGCTGCTTGTCTAGCTTTTTTGTACACAGGGATAGACAAATTTCTATTCCCAAACCGCAAATGTTTGTGGAGGCACCTCAGAAATTTACGAAAAAGAAGCCATTATTCAATAAGAAATCAGGACATCAAGCGACAGAGCACGAAATGGAACACAGGAAAAGAAGCGTGTCGCTGTCTAGATCAAGACCATTATCACGTGACCCTGGACCTCCCCCGAAACAAGAAAGTATAAAAATTGCCGTTTCTCTTCAGAATGCTACGGATGAAAATAATAATGATGGATCACGGGAGTGGATATCTTCACCAGCTAAGGTAAGACAAGCTCGATCAAATAGTCCCCGCCATCGTTATGCAACCCTAAAGAAGAAACCAGAACAAAGGACCACGACAGCCATTTCAACATGTGAAGCTATAGACATTTTGGATGCAACCGAGTCTTTTACCCAGGGTAAATCGTCCTCGCCATCACGTGATGAAGTCATATCACCAAGTCAAGACTTGTATCGTGCAAAATCTCTTCCTGCTCTATTTCCTGTGAAACGACGAAAATCTGCTGAGGTTCAAAATGTATTAAATCTTGAAAAGAAAAATAACATGCATCCATTCAAAAAACATTCTGTTAAGGCTTTTGGTGGAATGCCGAATTTACTAGTTGGAAAGACAATTCAAGGAAAAACGAACGAAGAATCAGAAAATATGGACGACAACGTGAAGTCAATAACTAAGTCGACGAACAAAGCAACCGATCACAACTCTAAACCGACACACAAATCTGACAAAGATAAAGAAAAATTCTTGTATCACGAAAAAGAAAACATTACTCTTCATGGCCGCTCCATACCAAATCCCAGACCATCTTCTATACAAATGCAAAGACATTCAAGACATCCGGAAACGGATTTACTTTACTCATCGTTTGAATATTTACATGACAAGAAAGTTGTCAGACAACTGGACAACCATTTTGAAGATCTCAGAAAACAATTATCAGCAAAAATGTCAAATCTAAGTGATGGTGGGAGCTTTGTATCCGAATCATCATCATCAGATATATCTTGTTACAATTTAGTCGGAAAAGCTTTCAAGTCGAACTTAAGCACAACAAGTGGTGTTAATAAAAATAGAAAACAACGAAGTCAGAAACGAGTTACATTTGCAGAAGACACGGAAGAAGATGTTGTAATGTATGATAAGTATGCTAGTAATTATGACAATGAACGCGCTCTTTTGAATGCCAGATTAATGCAAACCAAGTACCAATTTAAGGACAAAGATAGAGAGTTAAACCAAATGAAGCCAATCAGTGAATCCGAGTTAGTGCGATTAAAACAAAGACTTCTTCCCGGATCTTTACAAGGTCAAAGCAAAAACAAAAATGATTTTGTGGACAATATAAGAATATCTGGCATGGTAGCTCAGAGCGCGCGCAGCTCGTCGCGAGCGTCTGATACTAATAGGTCAATAGTGTCGGAGGCGGATACAATTGGTATTGAAGAAGCTGCAAAAGAGTGGAATGGTGCAGAAATTGATGCTACGAACAGGAATCGAACTGAAATACCATTAAGTCAGGGTGCATCGTCATTTTACCCAACTGAACATGAAGATATCACGGATTCTAGTGACAGTGATGAAGAGGTAGACCAGATCGATTCATATCGTGTTGTTAAAGCCATAGATTTAGGAAAATTGTCTGATTTTCAACATAGAAAATTTAAAAAGGTACCGCATAAACATGATCCTTCGACTACACATTTTGTAAAAATTAAAGTTAAATAAGCCACTCTGTATGTGCTAGGCTAATAATACTCATATAAATAAGAAGATGCAGTACAGTGTCTGCATATGTATGGATAACGAAACTGATGCTCTGAAAATATTTTTATAATACCGACTTGACAATGGCGGTTTTAAAATATCAGTAAATATTCTTATATCATCAAAAATCAATGATTTATAGTCAAGGTGCTTGATCATGGCTTACGAATAAAGCTGCGATTACTATTTCTGTGCCAAATGATGTGTATTGGTATTACCTAGACCGTGTAGGTATTTATAAAGCATATCAATTTATCTATATCTTCTTTAATTAATTGTCTTTGTGAATTGTGCCAAAGTCTACACTATTTTTGACACATCGTCTCAGCTGACATGAATTAAACAATGTTAAAGCGTTGGGATTTTCTTTTGGATGACCAAATTATAATCATTGATATGGAATCTGAGATATACTTATAACAGGGTTTGGGCATAATTAATTTAGTTTTAATACTCTTATAAAATAACAAAATACCGAGGTTACTGAGAATAAAGGTTCTGCATATAATATTCATTTCGACAAGTTATGTCTCATCAGTGCAGATCAAATCAACACATTTGGAATCCATGAACCTAAATATATGTAAAAGCTGATAGAGAACAAGTTACCAATATGATCTAAACAGGAAATCAAAATCCGCTAAGAACAGAGCTATGCAAGAGGGAGATACCCCTACGTTTCAAACAAGGTTTTCTTAAATTTAGATATTGGAAATTTTCAAATAAAATCGTTTTTCGGGCCAGCACCGAAGTACTGGTTATACTGGGTTGGTGAATACCCTCGGGGACTAACAGACCACCAGCAGTGGTATCCACCAAATGGTAACAAAAACAAAATGCCGAGGTTACTGTGAATTAAGGTTCTGTATGCGCATTTCGACAACTTATGTCTCATCAGTGCAGATCATCAAATCAACACATTTGGAAATTCATGAACCTAAATATGTGTAAAAGCTGATAGAGAACAAATTACCAATAGGATCTAAATAGGAAAGCCAAAATCAGCTTAGGGCAGAGGTATGCAAGAGAGAGATACTGCTTAGGTTTCAACAAAATTTTTCTTAAATTTAGATATTGCAAATTTTCGAATAAATCGGTTTTCGGGCCAGCACCGAAGTAATGGATACTGGGTTGTAATATAAATTACAAACTGCCGAAGTTGCTATAAATTTAATTTCTGCATGAAAATCTTGTTGATCAAAGCTTTGAACTTCAGAAAATATGCTTCTCTGACTAAAATTTGTAGTGTTAAAACCAGTTTACTAGTTAAATGACATTGACGGAATACATAGAAGAAAAAACATATTTTCGCAAGGCTAAATTTTATATTCAGTGCACAAAAACTGCAAACTGAAGAGGAATATCCTAACATTTTTGGGTCCAAACAACACGTCAAGCCACGTTGGCGTTATGTAACACCAAAATACCGAAATTGCAACGATAAGGCGGTAAAGAAGACTACATGCAACAAATCACTGTCAATTTCTACTAGAACATATTTATCGGAGTTATATTCACCCCCAGAACTAGAGAAAAAGTAAACAACAGTTACAACTAGATCTACATCTTTCTTAGACTTACATCTCGAATTTGACAAAAATAGTCATTTCAGTACTAAAATTTAAGACAAAGGGGGCGATTTAAATATCAAAATTATCAATTTCCCCTACATGGACAGTAATATTCCAACTTCTCGTGCTTACGGAATGTATGTTTCACAGGTGATTCGAGAACTAGCACATATTATACAAACATTCTCATTAGACACAATTATCTTCGTGGTCGCCTTATTAATCAAGGCTTCAAAAGAAATTCGGTCTCATACAATTAAAAAAGTTCTTTAATAAATATCAGTCCCCTGCCAAAAAAAAATAAAGTTTCGACATGAACTCTGATTCAAGATCCTTTTTTTAGTAACATTTATTTCTACTGTCTAAACGATCTTTCAATGACAATTTGTGTCGAGTTGCTTCTGGACACTTCCGCAATGCAAGGGGAGGTTTGGCGCATGCCATAAAACCAGTTCAACCAACCATTTCTTTGGAAATGCCTGTACCACGTCAATACCATCGCGGTTTTCCCCCGATTTGTCTGTTTGCCTCTTGGACTTTGCCTCTTGATAATTTTTTTTCGGTAATTTTGTTATTACCCATATTTATAGATATTAACTGTCTTTTAGGTGGTGCTATTTTATTTCAAGCCGTTGAAAATCAATATAGTTAAAATTGTTTGAAATTAAAAGTTCGAGATTCCTTGAATTTTATATTCAATCAAGAAGCATGTGTGAGAATAAGACATCAATGTTTGAGAAATGATAGAAATCTGAAAGTAACAACTTTTATTGGTTTTCTATAATTTTCCAGTTATGTGTTAGCTTGTTGAACTCATACTTTCAAAATATTTCAGTGTATAAATTACGGCTGAAACGGAAGTTAGAGCTTTCAAGAATGATTTTAAATAAAGTAAGAAAATACTAAAATGCTGTATAAGTACTAATACTTCTTTGATTTATGTGAATTTTAGTTTTTTCCTGAAAAGAAAATTGTTTAAAAATAAGTCATTGAACATTTCAATGTCTATTAAAATCATGATAATCGAAAATTCAAACATATAACTAATATGAAAGTGGTCATATCCCAACATAAGTATGATAAATAACTAAATACCGAACTTACTGTGAATTTAATTTCTGCATATGCGCATTTCGACAACTTATGTCTAATTTAAATGGAAAGTGACGCCATGCTTTGTCATATTTTAAGGAGCAAAAGGATCTGTAAAAGAGGTTTCGAGAAAACCGATTCAGTGTGTGTAAGTGACATCGCGCAGATTGGAACATGCATTTTATATTCCCCATTTTGAATGAACATTGAAAGGATATGGGGTAAATGTACACGATACAGTCTCTAGAAACACATTGCAAAACAATGAATGGAACAACGCTTTTATTGTTGTTTTTCATCTTGAACTTCAAATTCACGCATATGGATAGTTTTGAAAATTATGAGAGCAAGGATTTGTGAACAAATCCTTGACAGGAGCTATAAAATTGTAATTTAAAAATCTTTCCGCCGATAAGAATAAAAATAACGAAATACCGAAGTTACTGATAATTTATTTTCCGCATTTCTGCATATGGTATGTCTCATCAGTGCAGATCAAACCAAAAATTATAAATGACTAAATACCGGAGTTACTGTAATCGTAGTTTCTGCAGATAGCCATGTCGACAACTTCAGTGCAGATCAAATAAAAATATTCGGAAAACCATAAACCGAAAGATATGAAAAAGCTGATCGAGTATAATTAACCACTAGTATCGATATGAAACGGAAAGCCAAAAGAAATGATTATTAGGTTTGTGAATAATTGATATATGCAGTTTATCTATGTTTCTAATATGGCCTTGCTTTGTTAACTATAGGGACAGTTATGATATACCACAGAGGACGTCACAGTACTATTTTACGACGTCATAGTTCATTTATGCACAAGAACGTCACAAAGAGTACAAAACGACACGACAACTACACAAATAACTAAATACCGAAGTTACTGTAAATTTATTTTCTGCCATATGCGCATTTCGACAAATGATAGTTGCTGTCTCTATTGGTCAGTTGAAATACAAAATGTTTTTTTCCATATTAGAATCGAAATAATTAATGGAAGCCGGGATATATCGATATTTTACAACGGTTGAACATCATTGAATTCGCAAATTTTACCCATCACTGCCCAGCGGATACAACGTATCACCCGTGGTAAAATATGCGATATACTATGGCTTCCAAAAATTAATTCTTAAACTAACAATGAAGGATATGGAGTAAATGCACATTAGATAAAGTCTCTACAAACAGGCATGTTCATGTTTTTTACAAGTTTGCATTTTTAACACTTGTAGATTTAATAGAAAAAATGTACAAATTTAATTAAACAATATACAAATCAGATAAAACTGAATAAAAAGAAACTGTCGAAATTGAATTCAAAAATAGATACATATTGAATAGGAAAATGTTTGGACAGATTGAACTAATTGAAACATGCCGATTTTCAGTATCATGTCAACAGTGGAAAATCTTTACTTTCAATGAAAGATTATGAACCCCGTTTTTAAGCAACTTCTAAAAGGTTGTTTTATATCAAATATTTTCAATTCAATCGTGGGATTTCAGACCCCATACTACTGAAATATCCGATTGCATTAGTGATAAATATCTTGAAACTGCTTTCAATACCTGTAATCAATTTACAGTGATAAAAATAAATTAAATTGGAATAAGGACTTTAGTTAAAAATTGTTCATGATTTTAATTAATTTCAAAATAAAACTAAACTTGTCCATTCTCACAAGACGAAACTGATACTCGAGGGAGAAAATCTGGGATTTTAAAAACTACTTTTATGAAAAAAATACAAAAGTATAATCCTGAAAAGTGGTAGAGTAACAATTGCAATGAAACTTACATAACAAAAAGTAAATCATCGGCAAACGAAACTTGAAGCAAAAAGGAGTAAATGTGAAATTTAAAAATAAAAATCCAAAAACACGGCAATTCATATCTAACACGAATTGAGAAAGCATGACAAAGAAGAAACAAAATAAAGAAAAAGAACACAAAACGCCACAAAACTAAGCAATAGCAGTGTGAACCAAATCAGGTGCTCCTGAAGGATAATCATGAATTGCTCCACGTATGGCACCCGTCAGACAGGCAGCTAGAATATGGTGTTTAAAGATGATTGGTTAATGTTATTTTCTAACCCTGAGACAAAACTAGTTACAATTCATGGTAATTGTTACTTCTCTAACCATCAAACAACAAAGGTTAAAGTTTTAAAAGCTTCCATATTCGGACTATAACAAAGAAAAATTGGTACCACAAACATTACCAACGAAGTCAACTAAAAGATGACAATGTGATGTACAAGACAACACACAAAAACAAAAGTACTGACAGTGTTAACTCCAACTAAAACCAGGACTATCATCATATGTTCCGGAAGGGTAATCATGATCTGCTCCACGCGTGGAACCAGTCACACTGCCCGCAGTGAAATGTCCGGTTTTGTCACAGTTGCTGTTTGTCAGTCCGGTAATAAACTCTAAATCTACCCAAAGATATATATTCTCACCTGTAAAATAGAAACATTGTAGCGGTCTGTAAATCATGGTGCAAATCGTGGTGACTACCAGAAAACCTCTGTAGTGACAATTGCAGCAGTGATTGAACATTTAACCTGGATGTATGGGTTTTTCAGACATTACACACTCTTATTGTTTTATGCCAACATAAAATTATTCAATGATTATTTTGTAAATCTATGTCTCTTCAGTGCAGAAAAAAAAGATATTTGGAAAACCATTCAACAAAAATATTAACAGCTTATGTCTCTTCGGTGTAGATCAAATCAAAACATTTGGAAATCCATATATATACATGTAATTAATTTTTGTGTACACGAATATTTTTCTTTCTTCATAATCTCTCAATCACATTGGCAGTGTGACCGGCGGCACGCGTTGAGCTGATCATGTTTAACCTGGTTTCAATGTTAGTTAACACTTTTAGCTTTGTGACGGATGCCATAAATGGAACAGGTCATCCGAACCCTTCCAGAGAACCCGATGATGCCCCCAGTTTCTTTAGAGCTTCACACTGCTAGTGCTTTAGTTTTGTGACGTTCTTGTTAATTTTTGTTAATTTGTTTTGTCTTTCACATGTTGTCTCAATCAGTGATAAATATGAATTGTTTTTCTTTTTAATTTCAGAATTTCCATTTTTTCCTTTTTTTCTTCGTTATTGGTTTGCAGATGTTCACATTTTGTCACCGTTTCAGAAGTAGTTGATGGTATACATACCTTTTCCCCAATGTTTACTGTTTGTTCTAATCGGGCTATCCATGGAGCTAATTCTTTTGAAACATCTCGTAGGAATTTAACATTGAACTGCTTATTACTCAACAATCAGGGCATAACTTGTAATCTAAAAACAGACCGAGATAAAAATGCTTCTATTTAACAGAATCTTAGAAAAAAAACATTGGTATGCTCAAACAAAAATAAAATTTAATACTAGAGTATTATTTTTATTACATATAAAATTTTACACCATTTACCAAGTCTTGTTGAAAGGTTATGTCACTGAACTCAACGCCTTGTGCCAGTTGTAAAGACTGACTTGATCATTATTATCACTGCTGTAATCCCTTATTTCTTAGATAATTATTTTTTATGTTGCATGATTTTTTTTTTAGTTTTTGTCTTTTTGAAGTAATAATCTTTCGTTTCACTGACGACAAATGCACTCAAAAATAACTCTTTTGTCTAAAAACAGATTTTGATATTTGTCTGGCATGAAGGGCGTTGCTGATGGATTTTACTTTTTAAAGACTTATTTCTTCAGTGATTTGATAATTATGCATATTTGTTCTTAAAACATTTGACCAATTCCATCAGTTTTCAATACATCTCTCAGGAACATGAAAGTTGAATTTATCGTTTGAGAAGTAGTATCCGAGCTCATATGCTACTTTGGCTGTTCGTGAAACTCATTCTTTGAGAAGTCTCGTCACAATGTGACAATGAATTGCTTAGTTCTCTACTATATCAAGGCACTGTTTGAAACATTCAAGATAGACCCAGATGAAAATGTTTCTTTTTGATACAGTCTGAGAGTAACACTTTGGTATGGGTAAACAAAAATGAAATTAAAACATGGGTACTTATAATAATACAGATGAAATTAACACCAAATCTTGTTGAAGACTGAACAACATGTGACAAGGTTAGAGGGTTGAGTTGATCATTCAGTATGTTAATAATTAGAATTTTCGAGTGAGGGCAATTGAAACAGGGACATACAATTTGTACGTAATACAATGAATTTATCATTTCACCAAAATAACATATTAAACATGATTAGGCACTGACAAGTTATGAATAAACAATTATTAAAGAAAGATGATAAAGATATGTACCTTTTTGTTATACATCAATAATTCCAATTGCTAATGCAACGTCCAATTTCATTGGTCAACGTCATGAACAACAAAAAAGTTATTTCTCGATAAACTTTTCTTGCCCATTTATACATTACGACGTTAAATAGTGCAGTGTATGGTAACATAAAAATCAGTGACAACATTGTTCAAAGTTCAGAGGATTGGAATTATAAGAAATAAAAGTAATTTTGGAGGAGTTTATGGATGTGTAAACGCGGCCTTTCACTCACAAACTCTACATAAAGTCCTTCGGACTTTATTTAGTTTGTGAGTGAAAGGCCGCGTTTACACATCGATAAACTCCTCCAAAATTACTTTTATTCCTATAATAGTAGCATAACTTTTTAATAAGATTAATATTGATTTGAATATCAAGAGCAACATAACTGTATACAAATTTGAACAAACAAATGTTTGAATTTTACTAACTTTATTAAGTTTTAGCCTAAAATGGATTTTGTTAAAAACAAAATTTTCTCATTCATTGACAGTTTTATCAATTTTTTCTTATAATAATAAGGTGCACGTTGTGGTAAGTCCATCGGCCAACAAATATCGACTCAGGCTACCGCAGAAAATGAAGTAAAATGAAGTAAATTCTTCTTTTTACGAAAGGATATGGAGTAAATGAACATGAGACTATAACACATATGTAAACTTCAATAATTTTAATGAGTTGTATTTGCAATTGTATAAGGTACAACCGAATTCCCTGAAGATGAGAACGCAAGGGAAAATAAAGGTCAAAGGGGAAACAGATTTTCATCAATATAGGTCAAAGGGCGCAACAAATGATTGGTATAGGATTTTGGCCATGATCTCCAAAAACCTCCATTGTAGCTTCATAAATAGATACTGAATTGGAGGGAGTCAAAGTAACGACGGTGATTCTAACCACACGAGTCTTTACCTAATGTCGAGATAAATTTTTTTCAGTCGAAGATTTATAGGTTTCATAGAATGGTGTTACAAGAGCAGACAGATTAGAGACTCATTCTTCTAAGGAAGAAAATATTCTGGAAATAAAATGGAAAATTTACAGAAGTAAATTAAAAAGAAGTAAGTTAGCCGTCAAGATGGAATGAAAGAAGAGCGCCGTGAAGGAAGGAACAAATCTTATGTTTCATGCTACAATTAGTATATGTGGTTACCTTAAGAAACTCCCAAATCAGATACTTTTGTAGTTAGAAAACAATGCAAATTAGTATGAACCAATGCAACAAGATAAGGTGTTATGTACTATGGCAAATATCCTTGACTATCAAAGAAGGTAAAGCGTAATGAAGTTGGTGTAAACGTAAATTATCTTTTCCCTAATTAGAACAGATACGCCTCTCTGCCTCTCTTTATCTCTTTTATTACTTATGCCAGTATGCATGATACATTCTGTTCACATTGGATTTTCCTGTCCATAATATGAAATCTAGGCGCTATATACCTTTCACTAATTCTTTCACGATGCAATTATGTTATTGTACCACTGTACAAGGCCATACCAACATAAAAAATATCTGCAAAAGGCAATATATTGACTGCTTTGGGACAGAGATGGGTATAAATAAAATTCATTTGGCAACTCTTCTCTGAAAATTTCCACACCACAAAGCCAGGAAAAACACTATTGTCTTCCTTTGGTATCAATGTAAGTGAGTAAAACAATAACCTACCTTTTAACTTCTAGATATCTAAGCGACACTCCTTGATCTTTTTTTTCAAAATTACGTTTTGTCTTTGTATTTTCGTTTTCCTTAACAAGATAGTAGTCGTTGCTCCATTCGCTTAATCTTACCATGTATTTATAGGGATTTTGTCCCATGTACATTTACTCCATATCCCTTTATTTGTTCATTGAGTTATTAGTCTGCCTGTATTGGGTTTGTATTTTTATCATACTATAGGGTAACGGGGTAGATAAAGGGGAGGTTTGGATGCCCATAAACCGGTTTAACCCTACCGCTGGTTTTTGCAAGTGCCGGTACCAAGTCTGGCTATCCCGAGTTCCTACCGTTGTTTACGTTAGTCTTTTTATTTATGTTTTTATTGTGTAGTTTCTCGGTGAATTGTGACATGTATTTGTGATTTTCGGCCATTATGGGTGTTTCCTGTTATCTAAATTAGAGAAAAAGATCTATGAAGGTGGTTTTCTATAGGGTTCAATTTTAAAATATGTTCAACGCTGGTTACTATTTTAGATGGAGCTTGAACTTGTCAAACACATTTTAAATAGACCCTCCAAGAACTACTATTACCAAATTTAGTTCTAATTGGTCTGTTGGTTTCAAAGATATCTTTATAGAACCCACTGCTAAACAATGCTTATGCTAGCATTTTTATTTGAATACGGACCTGCATTATACATTTTGAATAGGTAGCCATTTAAGGACTGTTAATATTATAATATTAGTGAACAATCGATTTGCTGGATTAAATAATATTTATCTGATAGAATGCAAGAAGTTCATTATGCAAATCTCAAGTCAAACAAGTAAAATATGGAGTTCCTCAAGGTTCAAATTTAGGTCCTCTGTTATTTATAATTTATATTAATGATTTGCCTCTTCATATTATAAATAACTCAAATGTTGATTTATATGCCGATGATTATACTTTACACTGTCATGATAACAATATTGAAAACATCATTATGAAATTACAAAATGATATCAATGAAATTGAATCTTGGTGCAGAATTAATAGCATGAAAATAAATGCACAAAAGACTAAATGTATAAAACTATGTTCTCGACAAAAAATGGTTAACACGAATGATTTAGAGATGAAAATTGGTGATGATTATATTGAAAAGGTTCACTCATATAAATTACTTGGTATCATAATTGACGAAAATTTAAATTGGGAAGACCAGGTTAATAAAGTTTGTAAAACAATATCATCAAAAATATCCCTTCTTTATAAATTAAAATCATATTTGCCAACACATGTTAGATATTATTTTACAACGCATACATTTTGCCTTATATTGATTTTTGCAGCTCTGTTTGGGGGAATTTACCTAAACAAGATTCAGATAGAATCATTAAACTACAGAAGAGAGCTGCAAGGATTATTCTTGAGTGTGACATTTCAGTATCCTCACAATTTATGTTCACTTCTTTTTACAGAGCGGGTTAAACATCAGAAAGCTATTCTAATATACAAAATTGTTAATGAAATGGTACCTGATTATTTGAGGCCGAAAAGTGATATTTTAATACTTACAGCTTAAAATCTCAATCCAAAAACAATTTGTTTATACCGAGACCAAATACAAATGTTTACAAAAAACACTTCATTATTCTGCTTATACATTATGGAACAACTTAACAACTGATTTAAAAATATCTAAAAGCTTAGACATATTTAAGAAAAAATGTTTCAACCATTTTTTGTCAACTTCTTAATGATCTATTATATATTTATTATTGTTTGTTTTATATGTATGTCATACTTAATATTGTTATATATTAATTGTTGTAAATATATTGATATTAAGAGGGCCCCAATGAAAATTAGACAATGTCTAATTGGGTTACCCTCTTTAAATAAAGATTTTATTATTATTATAATTATTATTATTATTATAAGGACTCATGTTATCAAGTAAGGGTTTAATTGATTGAGAAGTGTCAGATATCTTTTGAATGATTTTTCCCCATAGGCTCCAATGTACCTTCCTTTCGGCTCTCATCTGGGATGGGTTAAGGATTCCCCAGACATATTTTGAAGGAAAATGTGACAAAGTTTGCTTCAAATAAGCTCTGCAATTTCAGAGGGTATTTTTATTTTCCCCCATTTGGGTTAAAGTTAAACTCTGTTCCCGACGGCACCCATCTTGGGTGAGGAATGGACTTGACAGACACATTTTCAAAGGGTTTATAAAAGGAATAGTATCATCAAGCTCGGTTCAGATTGGCCAAATAGTTTCCGAAGAGAATACAGTTTCCAGATAATATCCAATTCCTTGGCGCCAACTTGGATGAGATATTGACCTGCCTGACAATATTTTTGAAATGGACTATTAAAGGACCATTATGTGAAAAGGTTTGGCTCTTACTGACCTAGTATTTCACGAAAGGATATGGAGTAAATGAACATGAGACCATAACACATATGTTAACTCCTGCTGCAATAATTTTAATGAGCTGTACGGCCATTTCGGAAATTTATTCCTCATCAGCAGCACTAGAACCCAAACAAAGGAAATCCATAATTTCAAAAAATGTTTAAAATGCATAGAACGAAACGAAATCCGTAGTATTTTTTTTTTTGGGGGGGGGGGGTATCTTGGCGAGAAAAAAAATAATGTCGTTGGTATAAACCTGAGTCGGACGTCATTACGTTTGTTCGGAGATATTCACATTGTTTTCAAATAATTTCTTTGCCTTTGAGCTTCTGTGGGAAAAAAACGAAGTCGGTGTCCCTATGATTATTTTGTATTATTTTGATCCGCAGAATTAGAACTCGGTTTTGGTACCAGTAATGACAACTTTGTTTTAAATTTTCCCATATAATATATTTTTAGTGATCTGTTAGTCCCATTTTCAATTCTGTTTTCCGCGGAATCCAATTCGGTGACCCATACTTTTTTTATTTACATATTTGGATTCAGTTTTTCAAGCTCAATCAACAGTAAAATTTTAAAGAAAATCTATGGATTCGATCATTCACCGAACCTTGACCTTAAAAAAGTTGCTAACATTTTGCTGCCTCTAAAAAAAAGTAAGGCAAGTAAAATTGTGTTACTTTGTTGAAAAATAATTGTACAACATTACGATTGCATTTTCATGCAAAACAGTGACATCAAACAGTCCACCTTACTCGAAAGATCAATCTGTTCCACATATTTCGTATTCCTACTCCTATACTTAACCAATAGATCCTTTTGGTTATTTGTTGTCTATTAGCTTTAAGACGTTTTTCCGTTAATAGACTTCCAAATGTTTTGGTTTGATTTGCACTGATGAGACATAAGTTGTCGAAATGCGCATATGCAGAAAATGAATTAAAGGTAACTTCGGTATTTTGTTATTTGCAACTGCCATTTTCAATCGCAAACGGATATTGCGTGATTTCAAATTGACGATTTCAAAGCAAAACCAGTGCTCGCTTCACCAACTTTCAATTACAGTCCGACTGGACACGTCTTTGTTTTTATTTGTTCTCGTTCTTGCATTGTCTCTGGGCTTTAATTTTTGTAATAACCACATCCCTTGTTCCTTCAGTATTCTATTGCCTTTGTTTTATACATAGTTTGTCATCAATTCTGTTATTGCTATCATTTGAATGAAATACCATATTGATGTCATACAAAAGGAAATGGCCAGGTAAAACACTTTCATACGAACTACTTGTGGCTAAAAAATTCATCATACAACATTACAAGAATACAGATATTCTCCAAGTTCCACCCTAAAATAGCACCTTGCATTGTCTACTGTTTCTAAGCTTCACAAAAATCTCACAAACATCATTTTATTTCGGCATCGAGTAACTGTTTTACTTTTAACTTATCCACTCATTGAACCAATACCTTTACTTGTATAAAGAAGTTAAGTAAGAAAATACTATTAAAAACTGATCAAAATCAAAACTCTGTTGTAAATTACTTTTGAAGTTTTAGATAAATTAATAAAAAGACCAGTTTATTCCATTGACACTTAAATGATTTTTTAACACTTTATACAACCCTGCCACATAATTCGATCAAATCCAAATTTGGCAAAAGTTATTAAACTTATTTATAGTTTCAGATAAAATTCAAAATAATTTAGCGGTTCGGCACATTTGAAATTTTGTTGGTCTTATTTTAATGTCTATTCGTATGCAAAAAGAATAATACAAACCAATTGGCTTTGAGGCCTCAGAGGAGAGGATCTTTGAATGCTTTTTTCTAGGGTATTCGTCGTTATATTTAAAGATAGCATTTAAACTCCTTTTAGCTTTTTATAAATATAAGTGAGTTAGCTCCCCTGCTGCAGTAAATTATATAAAAAACTAGAAAACACGAGGGGACTTTAT
>MJUU01055582.1:29504-43495 GCA_002080025.1 Modiolus philippinarum | reverse complement strand
CTTGAGGAGGTATAGCCTCCTTACAAACATAAGAGTTACACGTTTTACACACAATATGCTTCTCTCCTTTTAACATTTCTTTCAACCTCTCATCTTTTGCATTAAATTCTTTCTCTTGTACTTGGCTTCGAAACATAAACCTTTTACAGTACACACAAATAAACACCTGTAGCTCTTTATTCTTCCGCAAAAAACACAATTCTATCTCTTTACAACTTTCGTTCTCCATTGCCTAAGTATCTCCACAAACTACAATCACGCTTTGTTTAACACAATTGAAAAGTTTTTTATAGTATTTGTATATTATTGATTATTGCACAATACCTCATCTTCTGGTTTTAAATTTATACATTACTGTTCTTATTCTTTTTATCATATCTATATTTATAAATCTGGCTAAGCGATATTGCAATACCAATCCCACCTGTTCCCAGTACCACCTATAGTAAATGTTTATAATACTTTTCAACTTCCACAGGAAACCAGAAAAATTAAACCCCGCCCCGTTTTATCAGGACGAAACTGGACGCCATTTTGATTTTCGAGAATCTGAAATTCCTATTGGTCAATAGTCTTCTGCGCAAGCGTACTCCTCACCTGCCCCCAAGAACTATCTATATAGCTAGGCTATTCCATAGCCTAGCTAAATAAAGGAGAAGGGTTTGAGCATAAAATGTATTTCGTCCTCTGATACACACAATACTAATTGTAATTGCTTATAAAAAGCTGTAATTTTTCACACATCTCTTCGCTATTAAAATACTCAAACAACGTTGCTATCATGTAAAAGAAATACTATATCGACGTCCAACAAAAAGTCAAACACTTTCAGACGTGCCAACTGGAACGAAAAAACGTTAACCAAATAACATTATAAGGATACAGAAATGCTTAAAGTTCCACCTAAACATAACACCTCGCCTACTTTGTACTGGGTTCCAAAGTTTCACAAAAATCCCTCTAAGCATCGTTTTATTTCGGCCTCTAGTAAGTGTTCTGCCACTAATTTATCCATTTTAGATAAACTGCAATCTATTCAAAGACCAGTTTCATCCATTGACAGTAGCTTCCATTCTACGGCGAGTATATTTCCAAACTAGTACGATTCGCATGCGTTTGTTCTACTTTAACCTTACTATCTCAGCCAAACTTTTACAACAGGGTTACAGATTTCATAAGTTGTTGAACACTTTTAAGAAGTTTTATAATAGATGTGAACATTTGATATCTAAATACAGCGTTACTCGCAAATAGCTTATCACTATGGGCATTTCTAATTCTCGTTTTTACGGAAATGCTGTTAAAAAATTACAAAAACTGATTAATGATCCAGAAAAATTGGGACGTAATTTACCATCTTTACGTGATAGGGGATATCGACAGGATACTCTGCTTGCATCCGTAAAATTAGCTTTGAGATCTAGTGAACTGAAAATTTTACAGACATACTGGCCTCTCACCGAACTGAAATATATGATGATTCTTGACCAAACCTTCTGGGAAGTTTTGAGTGATTTTTCTTCCATAGTGCAACAGTGTTTTACCAGCGGACTAGGCTCTTCGAGCTATCTGGCGAGTTTAGCGGCGAGCACCCCTTGACTAACTTTTCAAAATTATGTATTGTCATATTCTCTCCTTTCAAGATTGTGGTCATGGTCATGGAGTTAGTAGTCTGTATTGGGTTTTATTCGTATGTTTATGATACTATAGGGAAACGTGAAAGATAAAGGGGGGTTGGATATCCATAAACCGGTTTAACCCTACCGCTGGCTTTGGCTAGTGCCGGTACCAAGTCCGGCTGTCCCGAAAACCTATCGTTGTTTACGTTTGTCTTTTGTTTTGTTTTTGTATTTTTCCTGCGTAGTTCCCTGACAGATTGTGGCATGTGACTTTAATTTTCAGTCATTATAGATGTTTCCTGTTATCCTCTCTTTTACATCAAATTCCCATCAAATCCACTCCTCGCCTGTTGTAGTATATTCTATGTGATTCATTTCTGGAATTATATGATGATTAAAAAAGAAATACTGAGTATATTTATGAATCTTACTCTGGAAAATTAACAACAAAAGAAACGGTACCTATATCTTTCGCTGAAAAAAAAAACCATTTTGTACGTTTTGGAATTTCGATGGGATAAAAATTGTGCACCTCTAATTGCAGATATTTTTTTTGTTCTGTTACAAACGGGACTTCATAAAAAACTACAAATCGAATAGTGCAAAACAGAGATAAGCTTTTTTTCTATTTTCAATGATAACAGCAGGTATAGTGACAATATACTTACTATTGACAATCCCCGTGTTTTGAATATCTCGGCGAAATTTACCAATAAGAACTGAAGCTTTATTAAGCAAACAATCATTCAAAATTCTGCCATTTTCTGGATCTGACTATCATCGTTGACTCTGGTAAAATAAAAAACGAATTGCTGTTTTGTTATATAATGACGAAGTCCAAAGATAAAGAAAATCAAAGTCTATGGGTACATCTACAATACTGAGCGCTAAGTTATTAAGCATAGTGTCTGCTTAACGTTTTGCATCCAAAGATTTTTAGTCGACTCTTGAAAATTTGCCACAGCATCAACTTTTGATTAAGTGGTCATTGCTGCAAGTTTCCCATTGGAAAGTATCCAGCGGTTTAGGAGGTGATGCGGATAATGGCAAAATTTTTGGAAACATAATTACATGTAATTATATGTCAGGAAGACAGACGGATAGACGGACGGACGCAAGACGACGGATAGTGATCCCTATGTGTCGATCCTGCACTAGGTGCAGGCGACACAAAAAATAAAATTTATAACAAACGGGTTATTTTGATTTTAGTTTTACTAATTTCCCTATTCAAGGCAGCTCCATCCTACGGGGTGTATATATATCTTAAATGGTACGATTCGCACGCGTTTGTTCATGTTGTTATAAAATTCCTACAGATTGCATACTAACCTTTCTTTTTATCTCTCAAGGGAATCAGAGCTGAAAGGGTGATTAGATGTCAAATGCATCTCAGTAAAATATATAGAAGTTGTATATTCCATGTTTTATTTATTGTTATAAATGTTTTGTATTACATTATGTTCCCTTTTCAGCCTCTTTGGGTAGGAAACGACTGACCTCTCTTTTTCCACTTGCTAATCATTTCCTGCAAAAACCTTAGTGTCTCCACACTCGTCAACACTTTCACAAACATGTAACCCTGTTAAATGTACAAATGACAATATCATGCACTCTGTATAGGCCAGCATAAATATGTATAGTTATTGTTTTTGTTGATCAGTATTTTTCAAAACATATAACACGAATTGTTGAGTAATTTCTTCACCCATTTTGTCAATAGCCAGAATCTTAACTATTTCAGATACATAATTCTATCTTTATATACACCCACTATTTCAATTTTCACGAGGATTGTAACAATGCTAATTACATTATAAAACAACAGACTCTGTATTGCTCTTCTGCACCGTGACTGACATGTACAGTCAAAATAATCCCAATAATAATAACCAATGTTTAAGGTAAGTGAGAAAATCAGTGAAAAAAATAAACAATCTAGGGACAACGGCAACATCTGAAACACCAAGAAACAAGGACAACACGTGAGTACGGGACAGATAAGGAAAATTTTCAAGTTTGTTAATAGACATTGGTGTTATATGATCTGAAGTTAAACGATGATCCCCACTGGCAGCTGTTTTGGCAGACCTACTGCTACATTCTCGAAGACCAATGTACCTAAGTGTGGTTACAATCGGCTCAGTATTTCCAGAGAATGTGTTTGATTATATTTCCCATAGTGTCCAATGCTTAACTAAGTTCCCTGCTAGCATCCATCGGATGAGGTACAGACTTGCCAGACATATTTTTATTGGGGACGAGCTTATGACTATTGTGCATGACCAAGTTTGGTTCCAAATGGGTTTTTGGTTTTAGAGGAAAAATCTTTGAATGCTTTCTTTTGTCCAATGTTCTCCATTGGATGCGATGCAATGTCACACACATTATTACCAAGTATGGTTCCAGTTTGCCAAGTACTTTCAGAGATTCCTTTTATGTTTCCCCATAGGATCTAATGTTAAACTAACTTCAGTCATCTTTTAAGAGGTGTGGACACGTCAGACACATTTTTGGACCACCTTTTCTGTCAAAGTTTGGTTCCAATTGACTTTGTTGCTTCAGAGAAGATCTTTGGATGCTTTCTTCTAGGGTATAATTTTAAAACATGTTCCCTGCTGGCGCCCATCAAGAGTGCGATGCACGTTTGCCACGCACTTTTCAAAGTGACCAACTGAGGAACATTGTGTCCTATTGGTCTGGTACTTTCACAGATTTTTAATATGTCCCCCATAGGGTCCAACTTAAAATTTAGTTCCCACTGGCAGTCATCTTGGGTGTGATGCAAACTTGCCGGACAGATTTTCGAAAGGGGACCACCAAAGTTTGGTACCAATTGGGTATGCGGCTTTATTGGAGATCTTTAATTGCTTTCCCACAGGGTCCAATGTTAAACTATGTTCCCAGCTGGTGGCCATCTTGGATGCAATGATTATTTGCTGGACACTCAATTGAGGGGGTCACTCTTGTGATCAAGTTTGGTTCTAATTGGCCATTTATTTTCAAACAAGATCTTTGAATATAGGGTCTAATTTTAAGCTATGTTCCCCACAGACGGCTATTTGGGTGAGCTGAGGACTTACCAGACATATTTATTTAAAGGGGACCAACAAATGACTATTGTAACCAAGTTTGGTTTCATATGGCTCGGAGAAGATCTTTAAATGAAAAGTTTACGCTGGACGGACACCAGAGTGACCAGACACCAAGTGATAGCAAATACTCACCCTGGCTATAGCCAGGTGAGCTAAAATTGAAATACAAAAGTTGCAGCAAATGTGGGTTATGCAGATGGTCATTTCAACAACTTAAAGTCTCCTCAGTACAGGTAGTATCAAACCATTCCACAACCAGACACTTAAAGATGACGAAAAACTGACAGTCATAGAAATATCAAATATAAAACCCACATCTTACAATGGAGTGCAGACTTGTCACATTTTCAAGGGGGAGGGGGGGATCAAAGACTATTGCAACTGAATTTGGTTCCAACCGGCAAAGTAGTTTCAGAGATATTTGAATCTTTTCTGATGTTAAAACAATGTTCCATGCTGGCACCATCTTTGTTGGTGTGTAGAGTTGCCAGATATATCTTGTAAAAAGACAACACAATATCAATGGTCAATAAGAGTGATTGATTTGGTCAATTATTTTCAGTAACCTTTGAATGTGTTAATGTTAAACTAGGTTAATTTTGGATGGAGTATGAGCTCATTGGACATTTTCTAAGGGAACCACAAAAGGACTATTGTAACAAAGTTTGGTTCTAGTTGGATTTACGGGTTCAGAAGAGCCTTGTAAATGTTTTCCATTGGGTCAAATGATTAACTATGTTTGCTGCTGGTAGCAGTCTGGGACGACGTATCAAATTGTTGGACACTTTTTTTATGATAGCTATCTAGGAACAACAAATTAAATGATTCTATTTGTCTTGGTAGTTCATAGAAGATCTTTGATGGGTTTACCATAGTTCAAATTATGAAATATGTTTTCCCCCAGACTAGATAATGTGTCTCATAAGACACGGATGCCACGCAATTGTCCCTATTAGTAGATAAATGAAATCTGACCCAATTTTAAAGTAAGTCCCTCATGGAAACTAATTGGTGAACTCTAAAGTAAAGGTGAAACCTGTGATGAGAAATAAGATCTAAAGGCAAAATTTACCAAATTCATTCAAGTGTGAAATGTAGGGCATGAACACCTAATACTTGGTGCTTTGGGTAGTATTCATTAAGGTGAATGCTGTTAGACAATATCATAATATATCATGTATAGTTGATGAGAAATGGACATAAATACAAAATTTAACCAGTCACTCAAGTGTGAAATATAGGTCATGGACACTGGATTGTTGGTGCATTGGGTAGTACTTAAGAAGGTGAATGCTAAGATGCAATATCATAAAGATATCATGTATAGTTGATGAGAAATGGACCTAAACACAAAATTTAACCAAAGTGTGAAATGTAGGTCATAGACACCTAATTGTTAGTGCTTTGGATAGTACTCATTTAGGTGAATGTTATGTTGCAATATCATAAAGATATCATGTACAGTTGATGAGAAACGAACCTAAACGCAAAATTTAACCAAAGTCACTCAAGTGTAAAATGTAGGTCATGGACACCTAATTGTTGGTGCATTGGGTAGTACTCATTACGGTGAATGTTAAGATGCAATATCATAAAGATGTCATGTTTAGTTGATGTAAATGGACCTAAACGCAAAATTTAACCATAGTCAATCAACAATGAAATGTAGGTCATGGACACCAGTTGGTGCATTGGTTAGTACTCATATAGGTGAATATTGTGATGCAATATCATAAAGATATCACTTCAGGTTACCAAACTATGGACCTAAATGCAAAATTTAACCAAGGGATGTAGGGAAATCTATATGCCCCTTCCACTTTCGTGGCGGGGCATAAAAAAGTTTAAAATGCATGGATACCAAGTAGTGGCCAACTTCAACAAATACAAATCTGATAAATTACTTTGAAAACCAGACATCAAGAGATGTTTAAAATCTGATAGAAAAAAATACCCATTTTTAAATGCCAATTGACTTATGGCTTGTTCTATCCATCTACATTCATCTAGTGCTCAAACTTTCTATGCTATGATGTGCGAGGAACCTATCAATAATGTTCCTTCAACCTTATTGCTTCTTCAAATTGAAATTTGCTCAGAATCTCATACATATGATGGAAGTGTTGGTGACTGAATTCAGTTGTTTGATTGATTGATTGTTGTTTTACCCCAACATCTGAATTCAAAGTAATGTTAATCACACCTCCTAAATTTAGGATTTAAAACTTTTTTATAATTCAAACAGACATACCACTGTGCCAATATATAAAGTGACTGAAAAACTATCAGAGCCCCATGCAATTGTCTTAAAATAATGATAAGTAAAAACTTATACTTCAACCATTTTATTAATAAATACATAAGCCACAGTTTTTAGAGTAAAAAATGAAAGACAATTGTGATATGAAGAAAGTGATAACAAAGGAAAATGATATCAATAATAAACAGCAAATAAATGATCCCTTTGTGTTAAAGCTGCTATGTATTATGTGCACATATAAATTTCCATCAACACTTTGTCATCTTTCCAGTTTAGGCCATGTAAAATTAATTATCTGGTTCTCAGATAATGACTTTCAAAAAAATGGTGAGGGAGGGAGGGTATTTAATTTATGTATTTATTTTGTATGCTCATCCAAACTCCATCGTTAACTTTTCAGATATTATGAATAAATACTAAAATATGATATAGTATATAAAAGTAAGAGAGAACAAACCCAATGTTAAAAAACGATAATACTCCAAAGACAATGAAAAACACAAATAGCAAAGACATTACACAAGGACAATATATGTATAGTCCCTGCATCACGTAAGTACCACATAGAAAAGAAAAGTATATATTGCTCATACCATAAATGGAGTATGCATCATGAATCTTGGAGTCAAAGCAAACTGCAATCATCAAAGACAAGAAACAGGTAAAGAAAAGACAGATCCAATATACCTCACCAGGATATGTCACCTTAAAGAAACTCCTGGAGAAAATTGAATTAGACTCCCTTATAGACAGGGGAATAATTGATGAACCTTGATTAGATCCAATGGGATCCGGTAAATAAGGTGTATTTGTATTATTTACTTGGTCACAAGTTGGTGACAGCAGTTCAAGTGGAAGGGTTACAGATACACTGACCATTTAGATAGAGCCAAATCTATCAAGGAAGTCACAAAAATAAATTCTTCCAATTAGCAAAATGATAGTGGGATCCCCTTCCAGTGACTGCAATGACAGATTCTTTATTTTCGAGTTCAAAACAAGGTCTAAGACTGGATTTCAAAACATTCTCGTGCATTAAAGGATCTCTGTTTTCTGGTATTTCAGGCAGACTCGCCCTATTCCTTTTTCATGATTTCCTTTACGGTTGTTTAATCCGTCAAAGTCACAATAAACGATGGGTTAACGCACGAAAACCCGTCAAAAGATCTCAAAAGTGTCAGCGAAATCAACTTTCGTTTTGTTGTTGACAAAACCATTCGGAATTTAAACCGGAAGTAGCGATTTCTTCAAAGAAAAAGAAAAGTCAAGAGAGCTTCGAATGAAATTTGAGTTGTCTCTCTTTGATCAATCCAAGTGAAAAAGCGGGAAAATTTGAACGCGGATTTTGTTACCGTTGTATTTATTAGGGGACAATAAATACAGGCCAGCGGCCAGGTTTTTGCCCATGCGGCGGTATCTGAGAACCAGATAATTAATTTTACATGGCCTTAGTATAGAAGTGAAAAAAAAATATATTTAAGGTAGATAGACACTGTTGCGCTGTGCAACTGACTTGCGCATTTAAAAAATAAAGAGTCAGATACGGAATAGGTTTGATTTTCGGGCGGAACAGTAATTTGACAGCTTTTCCTTTGTGACGTCATAATTGGCCGACACATGTGAAACGTCATATTTTGTCCACTTTACCGCAAATTACTTTCCTTTTCCCGTAAATAATCATTAATCTGGACACTTCGTAAAATATCTCCGTGAAAAGCATGGTGACATATACATTTTTTCATTGTAATCAATAGAACATATCATAAATTATATATTTACAAAAATGTATAAAATTCTCATGGATAAAAGTTTCATTTCTATTAAGCTGAAAGTTGCCTTTCCATATTTTGCCTGTGCATTCTTTGTAAATTTAGATAAAAAATGGCTGAAAATGAGCAAACTTTGACCTCAATTCTAGAAAAAATAAGCATGGTGACCCATACCTTTTATTTCAGATTTTGGTTTTGTAGAATTTGATCTCCAATTTAGCAGACTTATAGCCAAATCTCATGGATTTGAATATAAGTGTCTATCTACCTTAAAGAAGCTCACCAAATGATATTTTTTTAATAATGTAAATTAAACTGAATTGACAAAAATGTTTTAGTTTAGGAAATGAAACTGTTGACCTTTGGTGTTAATAACATAGTCTACTATAATTTTTGGGGGATCTTTGGAATTTGTGGAAAAAAATCTATGAAAATTTCTTTGGATTCATCATTTTCCTAAATGACAAAAGCTATAATTATATACAAATTAAAAAAAAAAGATTTTTTGAATCTGATAATACCGCTCTCAAATGCATATCGTCAATCATTATTTTGAATAATATTTATTTGAAGCATTTGAACATTGACTGGAGCTATGTGCATCAAAAGCATACTTTGTATGTGCACTATCAGTAATTGGTTAATTGAACAGTTCTCAACAGAATTACACTGTGACGTAACAATATCTATTACATGTAGAACTTTGGTTCTATGGTAACACGTACAAAATCCAGTCTATACCTTTAACAAGGAAGTAATAGTCATTGGTAGCTGTTTGAAAATTATGCATTTTAATATATATTTTAACAAATATATAATAAAAACAAACAAAATCAACCAAAGAAAATATATAGGTCAATTATTTTGTAGATTATCTTTAAAAAAATGGAGGTAGTTTTGAATAAACCTAGTAAGCTGTAACTTCATCCATCATATCCTATCATGCCATTTATTTTGGATGTAAATAACAAACTAGATGTGTCGGAATGACAAGAAAGCCCCCGCTTGGCAATGATTGGGATAATAAAGTGAAAGAATTATTACCAAAATAGAACTTGAACTTTAGTTTTTGGGCAAACCTCACATATATCAAATATTAAGTCAGTAGCTTATGCAGTGTTGAAAAACATCTTGAAAACTGTTTTTCATGATATTTTCAATAACAAAGGGCAATAACTCCTACAAAAAGAATTGGTTTCAACATATGTAATCCTCCCTATGTAACTGGTCAAAGTAAACTAACATCACAAATATCTCAAAGTTTTCAAAAATGTCTATAAAAATGTAATTTCAATAAATGTCCAAGTCCAAAGTGAAAAAGCTCATACAAATATGATCAAATTTATACAAAGACTAATTTTAATCATAACTCATAAAGGTTTCCTCACATAACAAATATCAGTTCTATATATCAAGCAGTCTTCAAAGCCCATAAAGCTTCTAATTCAAGAAATTTGAAGTCCAGATCTAGATAAACCTCACTCCTTTTGTAGATCATCATAGAATACACACATACCAAGTATCAAGTCAATATTTCTAGTTGTCTCCAAAAACAGTCTGTAAAACATTTAGTTACAGAATAAGAGAGTGACAGACAATGGTAAAACTATATGCCCAAACTTTGTTTCAGGGCTTAAAATACTGACAGTAAAACATGTACATATCTCAATATTTGAATCACAACATGATGACACTACAATGCATGAAATATTAAGTGATTTGACAATCAAAATATAAAAACATATGTAGACATGCTTTCTCAATTCTGGATTATCACTCCTTCATAGTGAAATGCATGTCAAAAAAATTATTATTTGTATATTTCTCATTAAAAGAACTAGAATTATTTAATGAAATATGACATCATCTACACATTCGATATAAAGGTGTGTATACTGTGGGAACACTTATTTATTGTTTCATTTCAGTTATCATTCTCACCTTACAGTTTCTGCAAGTCACTGTATACATAATCCAGTCCAAAATACAACAAATAACATTAAATTTACTTATCTTATGTATTTTAATATAGTAACTTGTGACTTTAAACCTTTTGACCACATAATTATACATTAAATCTTGCAACTTTTGACTTCAAACCTTTTGGCCACATGATTATATGCTTTTAGTCTTGAAACTTATTAACCTTTTGATCAAATAATACAAATGGCACTTATTATCATTATTGGCAATGTATAAAAAAACATTTCAAGAGTTGACAAATAGAATGGAATGTCTACATGTAAAACAGGCAGACAACCTGATCCCATTTAAGAAATGTAGTATCTATAGACAGATAACACTATCCAAGTGTCTACCATCACAACTCTTTTGCAGAGTATAATTACAATACACAATTTTACCCATGAAAAGTTTTTCAACAAAGAAACTGACAATTTCCTACATTCATTAAAATTTCCAAGTATATTTAAGATAATTGCAAGCATTTTATCTGTAAACAGCCCAAACTTTAATCCACCACCAATGATTTGTAATTTGGTGATGCTACCAAATATAGTGACATATGCTGACTGCATTAGTCATCCCTTGAAGTAAACACATATTGCAAGTGATAAATATAATGATGAAAAAAAATCTTAAATCCTGTTTCAAACATTAAATGTCAATTATTATCTGATGTACAAAATATTGTGTTCAATGATATACAATCCAATTAATATGGCCCACACTCGTTTCTACACACAATAAGTATAGGATTTCTGTAATATCACAATTAAAATACAATAAAAAAAATCTTTGTCTACCTTGAGCATACAAGGTTTGTTCATGTCATTAAAAATAAAGTACAAAAGAAAGACCATATAAAAATCTAGTAACAAATTATAAAAAAAAACATCCATACACAATATCAATATTTCAAAAACTGATAATCTCATCTGCCTGCAGATAAATAGTCAAACAAGTCAAGTAATTACACAAAATCCATCACATGGACACAATTCAGTACAGCACTACTGTACCAATAACATAACAATCAGATCTGTAACAAATATCGTAGAGACCTCAGAAAATTCTAACGTTAGGAATGTCTCTATCACTGGTTACACTACGTGTACTACTTCGTGCACTACTTGGTCTGACGAGTCCTACTGTACTTCCTCGTAGACTTTCATCATCGGTTGTCTCCCCTAGGAAGGATCCATCTGTTAAATAAATTATTATAATGGGTCATTATTTGTATGTAAAAATAATATTTTAAAATAATAAAAAGTTCAACATATAAATTGACTGCATATCATTCTTTAGGAACTTTTATTTCAATAACTTTAACTGATACGAACAATGGTCGACTTCGATTTGCTTAACTCGGGTTACTCTAGTTACTCGAGTTCCAGTCAAATGGTGCCAGTTACTCTGCAACGTCATCAATTTGACCTTTTGAACCTACTCGAGTTCAACCTAGACCAGGGGCAGGTTTAATCGAGTAGAGTAAATAGACAAGATGGCGGAGAAAAAGTAGTAACAAAATAATTAAAACTCCTTTTTCCGTATTTTGTCTTATTGCATTATAGCTGGGACTACTAATACTTCTGATTTTGTAAAACTGACTACAAATTGGAACAGGAAACAAGAAATACGTGGAATGTTGGTTTTGTCGGATATTTAAATCAAAAATGGTAATTGTTGAATTTGGCTATACATGACTATGAAGACAATACATGAAGCAAGTAAATTTTGCGTAAATAAATTAAATGTTTGATCCAATATATGAAAGCCCTGATTTAAGACTGGTGAGTGAACAGAGGTCTGTAATAATTATGTTCTTTATTCTTATGCTTTATGATAACAGATTGACAAGGCAAATAATTTCTAAATTGGCTAAACCATAATCTTGCCAAGATATTAGGTTCTCTTAATAAACATTTAAATTGCGACGAAGCACTTCCTTAACAACTCGCTCAATACTGAAATTGATAGTCTTTCCATTTCGAGGGTCACCACTCATATAACTATTCAATAAAACTATTCTGTCTGAAATACATGAATCACCAATGGGTATTAAGATCAACAACCAGAATAGTTCAAACGGAAAAGTCCTTTGAGCAGAAGCCAAAAAACCGTCAGATATAAACTAGGAATAAATTTATTAGAAACATGCTGCTCTTATCTTTTTCCTAGGCATTTAAGAAGAACTATACATACATCTATTTATTTTTAATGAAATTGTATACAAAATAGTGCGGTCCTTCCATTTTGATAGTTGAACTCGACTGTAGAGTTTTTATTCGATTTGGTTCACGTGTACGCATGGATATTTTAAAAATTGATGGGTGTTCCATGGAACACTTGTGTCGCCTGCACTACAGAAGAGCCATTTTTGATTAAGTGAACCTTAAAAATCGTTAAAATCAAAATTTTAAGTATCAGGTGCACAATTACATCAAGTGATCAACATATTCTGCAAGGTTGGTTGGAGTAGGAACTATGGTTCTGAAAGAGTACACCATTAACAACCTAAATTAACCAATGAGCTATTTTGACTCAGTGAACCTCTAAAATCTGTAAAATCAAAATATTATGTATCAGATACACAACAAGATCAGGTGAACAACTTATCCTGCAAGTTTGGTTGGAATCTGACTTATAGCTATGATGGAGTTGAGATTTAAGTAGCCAGAATAACAAATGAGCAACTTTGGCTACATGAACCTCTAAAATCTGTAAAATCAAAATTCTTAGTATCAAGTGCACATCTACACCAGGTGTAAAACATATCCTGAAAGTTCGGATGGAATTGGACTAGCAGTCTTGAAGGAGTTGTGGATTAAAAACTGACAGACCCACAAATGAGCTATTTTGGCTCTGTGAACCTCTAAAATCTGTAAAATCAAAATTCTAAGTATTAGGTGCATATCTACAACAGGTGAAAAATATATCCTGAAAGTTTGGTTGGAATTGGACCAGCAGTTTTTAAGGAGTTGCGGATTCAAAAACCGACAGACCGACAAATGAGCATTTTGGCTCCGTAAACCTCTAAAATCTGTAAAATCAAATTCTAAGTATCAGGTGCACATCTGCACCAAGTGAACAACATATCCTGAAAGTTTGGTTGGAATTGGACTAGCAGTTTTGAAGGAGTTGCGGATTCAAAAACCGACAGGCCCACAAATGAGCAATTTAAGCTCCATGAACCTCTAAAATCTGTAAAATCAAAATTCCAAGTATCAGGTGCACAACTACACCAGGTGAATGACATATCCTGAAAGTTTGGTTGGAATCGGACTAG
>MJUU01055582.1:0-16124 GCA_002080025.1 Modiolus philippinarum | reverse complement strand
AGTCAATTCCAACCCCGATCGTTGCAAAATATCGTCTGTTTCGGAATATGCACCTTGACAACTGTTTCCAGGTAATACTTTGTATTTACCGATGTACGACTTCTTCAGTATTTTGTTTTGAGTCGGCCATTTACATGTATACCGAACGCGGACCTCGGAGAAGACACTACATGGCAATCGCAACAAGTATAATGGAACAGCCAACGTGGAACAGCCGTACTTTTCCATTCATTGATAATTAGAAATGTAAACAAACATTACGCCTTCCGTAGATTGTAAATAATGGACTGTTGTTCTCGACGGCTACTGAATTTGATTTTTTATTTCCAATGCGTTGTTCTTTTATGATTTATTTCAAAACAGCCACATCGTTTCATTGAGGGTTCAGGGAAGTACGTTTACGCCATTCATACAAAATCGGTCTTCCATATTCATACGTCTACACACAAAATTTTATGAATGGGAAATTCATTCAGTGATTAATTAACGAATTCGGGCACCATTTAAGTGTTGAAAAGTTCGGGCAATCAAATTAATGTTCAATGAAAATAGACTATTGAGTGTCAGAGTTTTTTTATGAGATCAGAAAGATGTGTACGAGGTTTCCTGAAAAGGATTCTTTTAGCATGGGTATGATCACTAAATTCTGATTGCGTGAGGTTGGTCACCCCGGGTCGTAACATAGGATAGAATTCTATCCTTTGGATAGACACTAATCCAAAAAGGCACAAAGTCGGTAAACAGGAAGTAGTGATTCAATATGGCCAAAAAGGGGAGGCGCAGTATGGGACCCCATACTGAAGCATCATACCAAATATCAAGTGGCTGTCAAGTGTGGTTGCTGAGAAAAATGTGACGAAAATATGTGTGATGGACGGACCGACGAACAGAATGACGGAATGATGGACTGACAGAGGTAAAACAGTATACCCCCTCCTTCGGAGCTGGGGTATAATCACAAACTTGTAAATAAAAATTGTAGAATTGTACATAAATACCTGTTTAATATCTTCACTTCTGATACCTCTCAGTCTGGCAAAGAAACATAGAATTTCTCGTCCAGTAAGTAAAGGATCAAAGGCATCAAACTGTGGACAGTACCCCAGATCTGATCTTACTTTCTCTAACTCTGTCAGAATGCTGCAATAAAATGAGAGAACCATGAAGTTAATAATACATGTACTTGTTTATAGGATTTGATAGTTTTACCACACAAATGGCCTAAGTACTTCATCAACTCAAAAGAATAAAAGAGGATGTGGTTCTGAAATTTACTTTGCAGTTTCATTTTGAACAGTCTTAGTATCAACTTTTTGCACAAGGATTTTTAGAACCCTTCTTGTCACTTTGTTCAAGTTTAAACATAGTTTGACCTTGATATCTCAACCATCCATCTGCCTCTAACTATTTTCATTGTTCTCTGGGGTGTTCTACCCATCGAAGGTCAAATGCAAATTATTCACAGCAATTTGCTGCAGATATTGTTTATAGTCAACATATTTTACACTCTACATCTTACAATTAACATTAATTCACACAGATTATCTCATTGTGCCCAATTTTCACTAGATCTGCTTTTTTCTACATATTGTTTACAATAGTTTTCATTGAAAATACAGCTTTTTAGCTAGGATTTTGAGACTATTAGTCACTTTTGCGTATCAAATTTCGTGGGGCAATGTGTACTGTGCAGATAATAATCAACATGGAGATAATAATTTGATTATTAATATTTTTTTAATTTTGCTTGCATGTATTTCTGCACATTATAGTAACAAATTGATTTTCATTTTATGTGATCATTTTTAACACCTAGTATATTGTTCTGACCATATCTGTACTTCCATCTTGGGTATGGAGATGAATAACAGCTTGAAGTGCTGTTTGAGAAATAGATGGTGATTCAAACTTCATTATTTCAGTGCTGTAAACAGTACATTCTAACATTCTATAACTTAATTCAAACTTCTATATATTTGTAATAAAAAATAAATTATTTTTCAAAATACCATTCAAATGTTGTTTTTAAACACCTTTAAGATTTAATAGTGGTGCAATATAAATTTTGTGTGATCTTGATGGAAGCAAATATCAGCATAGTAAAATTCTACAAGACAACTTCATGGCAATTCAAAGACAATCTTTAAAGGGAAATAACTCACTATCAAAAAACGTGGTCTGTATAAAAAATTCAATGTTTCAAAGGGGAATTATGACCTGTTAATTATGAAAATTTTGCTGAAAAAATACTTTTAATGTTCAATACCATAATAATTTTAAACAACTGATGGTTAATTGCCATACAGGTAAGCAGGTTATCTCTGATTGACCGGTAATTAGTAATTACAAGCCAGGGAACATAGGTAAATAAATCACCGATGGCGTTTGTTTACAACTGAACTAATCCTTTAATTTACATGACAGGTGTAATTAAAGTGTCAGTTTAGACAATTAGATTACAGTAACAAAGATTATGAGCGTAATATTTTCATATTTGGCGATTTTCAAAATTCCAAGTGACAAATTGCAGTCTGAAAAAATTCGCCACTTTTAAAAAACATTCGTCAATGGCAAAAGTGACGAGCGATAGCTAAATCACTGAAATATAATATGCAACAATTTCAATATGAAAAAGAAAGGAAATGAAGTAAATGTCAAGGAGACAACATCCCATCCCATGTTATAATTAAATTGTACTGGATATCATTATTTGTACTGACTTTCTTTACCACTATTAGAAGTAAAGTGAAAATACATACATGAAAATTTTCAAATAAGGCAATAATATTACTTCATAAAATTTAAGATTAACAGTATTCAAAATTGAAGACTTTAATTTCACAGTGGAAGTCTTGGGAAGTGGGAAGAAAGTTACTACATCTCAATCATTTAATATACCTGTGACCATTTAGTGATGCAGTGCCTTTAGTTACAGAAGTATCTCCAGTCAACATTTTAAATGTCGTAGTTTTTCCAGCTCCATTCACACCAAGTAAACCAAAACATTGTCCATTAGGTACACCAAAACAGGACCTATCTACAGCTATATTTCTGCCACTCTTACCATGAAGTCTGTATACCTAATTCAAAATAAGTGGTAAAGTGCTTTAACAGATTATTAACAATAAAATGTATGTAGTTAAAATTAATCATTGCATTATGAGTAATACATTCGAAAGTCAAACAAAGGATTAAGTGAGAAATGAAACCAATGACCCTAAAATTAGTAAATATTAAATTGCTATATAAAATGGAGGAGAGGATGTTTAAAATCTAACCATATACAATGTACACTAGTGAATATAATTTAAAAAATCTGCATCTCAAATGAAGGCGGCTTTCTAAAACTGCAATCTTTTAAAACTTTGTAAATTATAAAATAAAGTAAATCTGATTTCTAGTTCTTTGCATTAGATTATCACAGTAATGCATGTAACTAATCAGACTAAAACGGTAGGAAGAGGGTGAATTCTTCCCTATATGATTATGCTTCCCACTGGGTTAAGTACTTAACTTAATCCTGTAGAGGCAACATTCACAAACTGATGGCAATAATTCCCTCTGGAAATTTTAGTCAGGCAAACTAAGAATTATTTCATCAATATATCAAACATTTTAGAAATTCTCAAAGTAAAACCACAATGATAAAGTAATTTCTCTAATGATATGTCAAGTTTAAACCCGTTTTGACCCGTTAGAAAAATTTTCATATTCAACGCACGTTGAATAAAGCCCCGTACTATTTACCGCCAAATCCATTCGGAATACAATGCTGGGTGTTTATCATTTATCATTAGAGAAAAAGATTACACCACTTAATCACAATTATTACCATAGTTTATCCACACACGATAATTAAATTTAAAAATTTTAAATGGTCAGCAAGCATTTGCAGAGAAAATTTTAAAATTGAACTATCTCTAGTGGATAAAATATAGTAATGAACGGGATCTTGTGGGGTAATCTATATTTATTTCCGTACCTTGGTGAGGTTATCCACTATTAAGACATCATTTTCTGTTTGTTTACTATTAATTCTCTTCCTCTCATTGGCTACATCCACGTCTTCATCATCCAAAGATTTAAAATTAGGCCTAGCATTCCAAAAACACTGCCAACTGAAAGAGATTAATAAAAACAATTGTAGTAGTGAAATTAATTATCATTTAGTAAAAGGGTTTGAAAAATTTTCTCCTAGAAATGTAGTTTTACATGATCAGTGCAGACTTGAACTGGAGGCTTTCTCTTGAAGTGGTAGGATATCAAGCCACACCTTTTTATTATAGTGAAAAATATTTCTGTATTGTTTTCTGTCAAAACTTCATGTAATCTATTCATTTCAAATTATATTTGTTTTTATAGACAGCCAATTTTCATGTTCTGAAGGTATCTGTGAACTTACATACTAAAGAATTTCTAACAAAAAAGAAAAAAAAAAAAAATTATCAGAGAGCAAAATTCCTGGTGAACTATTAACAATGTTCTTATCATTAAAAGAATGTATTGTATCATTTAACAGACCACTATGAACAATATCCCCGACTTCTGACGACTGAAAACCTCTAGTCACCAATGGTTACCTACCTTCTCTTGAGGAAAAAGTTGTATTCTATCAGTAGGTTGATTATGAAGAATAAAATTCCAAGTCCAAACATGGACAATAAGTTTCTGCCAACTTGGTCAAATATAAATGGCGACTTCCAGATTGATGAAACTGAAATAAAAGTAAATACAATTCAAAATGGCAATTCTATCAGAATGTGACATTCCCCATTCAGGAATAACATAATAATTTCAGACATTTTTTCTGTTATATAGATTCAGCTGACAAGATGTTACTTATAGATGTATGAGTGGTCCTTACATTTTTTTGTTTACCATAAAAAGCCATGTATTATCTGCATTTGTGTATAATCCACAGGGTCTTTTTTATCTTAAAATCAAGGGAAAAACACTTTAAGTATGTTTAATACACCCGGACCTTGACCAACATAGTCTACTAGGAGATCGGTATGATTGTAGTTATTTTGTACCTATAAATTGGTATTTTCGTAGTTTATCAACTGCACGAGTCTTTATTTACTATATCTGAAGCCTTTTCTGAAAGTATTTATTGATAAAAAGGCTCAAACACAACAAAATTTGAAGAAAAATAACATCGTTTCATCAACCAGGAAATTCAAGTACAATGGAAAAATCAGAATGGGTTCGGTGCGGACCAACATATCCCTGTTTATTTTACATTTAATATTTGATGTTTTTAGTCTTCCATTCCCTATAAACTGTTGTGGAATGAAATTAAAAGCCTCTTAATCTGATATTTTTGCATCCTTAGAATGTTAAATATTGTCAGAGGCAATAGAATATAAATAGCTTATTGTCACCAAAAATCAACACTTTTTGTTGACAGTAATTACAGCTAATGAAAATATTTGTTTTCTGACATCAAAATAGCACTTTTTGGAGGAAAGACCCATTCTTTTTATAACTGTAAGGCACTTAGTAATTCAAACCAACATTTTTAATTAGATTCTCATTGTTTAGAACAGTCTATATGATTTGAACAGTGACTAACGATCGATCTTCAGGGAACTTGGCTGATTCCTCAAGTCGTATAGGGTTGTATAATCCGCACCCCCAAACCCCTAAATCCTTTCTAGGGTAAAAATGTGTAGATACTACATGCCTTTTTACAGTATATGATATTTTCATGCAGGCAACAAACAAATATGTAAGACAGACACACTCATAACAAATAAATCTTTACAGGTGGAATTACTTGACAATAAAGGGCTAGATACAGGTTGAAAAGATTTTGTTCTAACATCAAATAACATAAGATTGTAAACAATTAAGATTAATACTAACTGAAACCAAATAGAAGAAGTAAAATTTCAGAGGAAAAAAAATGTCAAAATTACAGCTAAATGGTAAAAATAGGTAATCTTTGCATTACCATGACAATTTTTAAATTGCCAGAAATTTTGCTGGATATAGAGACCTTTATTTGATTGCTTACAGATATTGATGGTTGAGTAATTCCACAAAAGAAGTCTCCCGGTCAAAAGCGTAGATCAGTGATGGTCTAATAAACTTCATTTGACCTTGTTTTTGGATCTTTTTTTATATAGGATTATTTCTTTTCGACATTTATTCATTATATGACTCTCTTTTTATTTACAAATACATTAAAGAATGAAACACATTATCAACTTGTCAATGACAAATGCTCTTGATACAAAAAACTTACATGATCCTGGATTGAGTATGTCGGCAGCTTCAGCAAACAGCTGATTACGGGACATATCCATCAGACCCCTCCCTAAAGCGTACTGTGGTAGTAACAAAAATACTCTCTTACAGATATAATTCACATTTTTCAACTCCTGAAAAAAATATAAAACACATGGGCTCAACTGTAGTATACAGACAAAAAGTTCCCATTTTTGTTCAATATTCATACGCAAAAAACAAATGAACGTACAACTTTTTTTTATATTTCAAGGTTTGAGTTATTTTAAGTGTGAATGCCAATGGTTGACAGGTCGACAGTTGACAATAAATTGTATTGTTTAAGGTTAACATATCCAGTGTTGACAATACATGTTATTTGTAAAGTGAACAGTTGGAGGGTCTACAGATGACAGTAATTTGTATTGTTTAAGGTAGACAGGTCGACACAAAATAGGTGGACAGTTGGAAAGTTGGAAGGTTAACAGGTTGACAGTTGGAAGGTGGATAGGTCGACAGTTGACAGGTCGACAGTTGGAAGGTAAACAGGTCGATTTTTGAAGCATACAGTTGACAGTAACTTGTATTGTTTAGGGTTAACAGGTCGACAGTTGACAGGTCGACACAAAATAGATGGACAGTTGGAAGGTTGATATGTTATTTGGAATATTTTGAGTGACTCTTTATGGTTGACAGGTCGACAGTTGACACTTGACAGTAAGATGTATTTTTTTAACTGAATCTGATATAGGGAACATTTATTATAACACTAGTGCATGATTATAATGCTACTAAAGTAACATTGACCTTCATGTTTGAAACCCTTTCTTTGGACCAAAAACAAGCGTGGGTTAGCCATGGCACCGCTTGTTTTTTGGGCAACTGACCAATTACTTTGTCCATTTAATATGTTGCATGGTTAGCAAGTTCAACGTGGATAGTATTGTATGGCATAGTGGGGGGGGGGCTTCTCGCCCCCCTTAGAACCCCCTAACGACGGACGATATCCCTACGAGGTCTTGTGATGGTAAAATGGATGTTTGATAGTAGAAGGGGCATACCTCAATGCTCAAACGCCACAGCCGGTAAGATCAGCTTGGCTTGCTGTGATAGTATATACCCTTGCAAATATCATTATACTATAATTCCTAAAATTAAGCAATCATATGTAGGAAGGAGAGAACCCAAACACCAGCCTAAAAAAGAAATTAGTGATTAGATTATAATGGAAATGACTTTAAAACATCATCGTAATGCCGACAGTTCTCTTTTAACCGACTGTTCTCTTTTAACATTTTATATGATTGATGCCGCACATGGTATTATATTGCATGGATAGTATTATAATTCCAGTGCCGGTACCTATGAACTGTCAACCTGTCAACTGTCGACCTCTGCACTGTCAACCTGTCAACTGTCATCCTCTATACTGTCAACCTATCCACTGTCGACCTCTATACTGTCAACCCCTCAAATGTCGAGTTTTACATTGTCAACCTGTCAACCGTCGACATTTTAACTGTCAACCTGTCAACTGTGGACCTCTTAACTGTTAACCTATCAACTGTCGACCCTTAAATTGTCAAACTGTCAACTGTCAACCCTTCAACCTTGTTCTTATATACTGGCGGCCAATTTACTCCCTCTAAGTACCACAACTTTGGCACTATTTGTCCGTATACTACAGTTGATCTAACACATGTTCATCTAGTCACTCTAAAGTCTTTGCTAATAGAGCAATTCAAACCTAGCAAAAGAATAAATATTATGTTTAGTGACATACAAAGTCAATATCACCATATTCCATATTACCAGTACCCTAATTAAATTTTTGTTGTTGTTCAATATTTGCTACTTTTGAGTTGCTCAATATTTGCTAAATGCAATTATTATACCTCCTGTAAGAAAGTTCTTTTATAGTAAAACAGTTTTATTTTCCCATAGTTTTTAAAGAAATAGCGTTGACTGCACTATTGCAATAGTAAGCACTGCTGTTGTGAAGACTATTGATTTCTACGTCAATCATCATCAATTATCGCGTGCGGGAGGTGGAGTTTTGGTATGACCGACAAGTGGGTGGTACTTACCGGCTTGATCACCTGTGCAATTGATTTTAATCAAAGAAAAGAGTGTCATCTGCTATAGCATAAATATTTTTTTTGGACAGTATTTTTGTTGACTTTACATACTGTGAAACATTTTAATCAGAAAAGAACTACATGTATTTGTCAATGTAACTTAGTCAACAGTCAGTATAATAATAATATGTTGTGTTTTACATTGACTATGGAAAATAGTAGCCAGGGTGATGCACAATAGTGTACTCCCCTTCGGGTCGTGCACTAGTGTCCATCACCCTGGCTACTATTTTCGCATAGTCAATGTAAAACACAACATTATTATATAAGTAGACACCTTTAAAATAAATGTTTATCTTATATCATAGTGGAAACTGTGAGGGACAGCATAATTTTTCCAATAATTTATTGTAATGCAAAAAAATTGGAGAGTGAACTTAATAGCATTATGTCCAACATGTCAAAATCCAAATGAGCATTTTAAAAAGTTAGAAGGTATGCTGCAGATGCTATGAAAAGGTAAATGAGTTAGGACTTGGTGATTCAAACCAAGTTCTACTATCATGAAGCTAAGATAACCAAAGGGATTAAAATCTGCAGAAATGACCAAAACAAAACAAAAAATAGAAATTATATTTTCAACCAATAATATTTTTACCTCATCATCTTGTTCCAGAACTTCTAAAATAAATGTTGCCAGAGTAGATGTTGTCCCTAGGAAGATGTTGACAGATGTCAGTACTACCATTGCTGTACTGGGTACACTAAACAATCTGGTAAATGGATACATTATTGGCGCCATTGCAAATCTGTAATCAAAATAATATTTTTTCATTTTTTTCAAAATTATATATGTTGATGATTTTCAAAAAAAATTACTCATATATTATGAAATATACATAGCACAATGCAAATGTCAAAACGACAATAGTGATTAACACTTCTAAAATGTGCTATTTCACACTAATATTATAAACACCAAGAGGATGATAATTTTGTCACAGAGTGTCTTAATGGTAATTGCCCTCACACCTTCCCGAATGCTAAATGTCATAATGTAAATTGTAATAAAAACAAGAATAGAATTCCTGAGTCCCCCGCCGCTCATGCAATATACTAGTATACTGTAAATGATATTGCAATATTTTCAAACATTCTGGGCAGTTCCAAAATTAAATATGTTGGGATACAAAAAGGATCGACATGGCAGATGTTCCAACTTGACCAAGGTATTAGTGGTATAAACATTTGATATAAATTTCATGGGAATCCGTCAAAATTTGTAGGCATGAGAGTGCTTGCAAGGTCAATTTTTGGCTAAAACCGATTATGGTCAAAGTCCAATAACTCCATCAAAAAGTCTCGACCAAAACTTATCTTCAAACTCGACCAAGGTATTAGTGATATAAACCTTTGGTATAAATTTCATGAAAATCCGTTATAATTTGTAGGCCTGAGAGCGCTTACAAGGTCAATTTTTCGCTAAAACAGTGTCATTATTTTCGTCAAAGTCCCATAACTCTGTCAAAAAGTATCGACCAAGGCTGACTTTCGAACTTGACCAAGGTATTAGTGGTATAAACATTTGGTATAAATTTCATGAAAATGCATCAAAATTTGTAGGCATGAGAGCGCTTACAAGGTCAATTTTTGGATAAAACAGAGTCATGATTTCGGTCAAAGTCCCATAACTCCGTCAAAAAGTATCGACCAAGGCTGATTTTCGAACTTGACCAAGGTTTTAGTGATATAAACATTTGGTATAAATTTCATGAAAATCCGTTATAATTTGTAGGCATGAGAGCGCTTGCAAGAAAGTGTGACGGACAGACCCACAGACACACGGACACACACAGACACACGGACGCCAGGCATTTCTATGTCCCCGCTCCGCCTTGCAGCGGGGGACAAAAAAATTAGTCATTACTGTTTGACTCTTGTATCCTGTTCAGTAAATTCCCATTTTAACTTCAATTAAACATTTATCTACAGTTTGACACAAAGTCCATTTTTATTCTTTTTAGTCACTTTTCTTTTACTATTGCATACACTAAAAATGAAATAAGCTTAAATGATTGTTGTCCGTCATCTGATGAAAACAATAATGATGATTAAATAAGAATCGCTAAAAATCAATTGGATTCGTCATTGATTTCTGGCATAAACATCCATTGCTATTATTCACACATGTTGCAAAGGATGAGTGGGCTAATGTAAGATTAGTAAAACTTATTAAATATCACTTGTCCAATGAAGTAAATGGATAACATAAGAAATAAAATAAACTTATGCAATAAATATACAGGAAAAAATAAAATAATAATAGTATCAGACAATGATCATGTCCCATTTTAAGATGTGACACCAATTTGTAACTGTAATTATTAATCTTCATAGAAACTTACTGATAGACATTTACTTACTATCATTATTTAGATAGGAGTGGAAGATTAAAATTTCCCAGTGAAATAAAAGTTATCACTGTGAAATTATTTTCCAATATTTTCGCTCAAGACAGTGACATCACAATAGATGCTGTCAACATAGTTGTTAAACAGTTGTCTCAGCAGATAAAACCCTAAGCACATAATTGAATAGACCCATTTTCCAATCATTAGTTTAATAACAGTAAATAAGGATCTATTTTACCTACCCATACAATATTAGTAGTACAACAAGAACTTCAAAGTTGCCTTGCCCAACGTACGACTTTGTTTGGAAACCCAGGAAAATAAATATACATAATGTCACTGGAATCAAATAATTTACCTGAAATTAAAGTGTGTCAAATTTAATAACTGTGTTTAGTGTGAGTTTTAATAAAATGTCCAAATATACACAATGTAGTATATCAATTAGTAATGTCATGTGTAGGTTCTAAGTGACCCATGTGTAAAAGGTCCTGTCCCAAACTATCTATACTAAATTTTCTTCAAGTTTCTACAACATCAAAATCAGATTTTGAATATCCAAAAATTGCATCTAAAGCCAATCAATTAAACAGTTTCTACTTGCAAAAACTTGGGTTATTCCCTCTATTTCTAAATTCATATAAAACAAGCAAGAATTTATAATCTTAAAACACAGTGTTTGCAATCCTGCAAATTAAATGAGGTATCAAAGGGTTTTGAAACAGTTATTGAACTGCAACTTCCATAAGCGCTAGCTTAAATAAAGAAACAATTAAATATCATTTAATTAGCCTAACACAGCTACAATGATAGTAGAAAAAGATAAACATAGAAAGCAGCCACAGCCTGCTAAGCTCATCTCCTTGTGAAGCATTGTCACATTTCAACATGTCAGTAAACAGGAATGGACTATAAAAATATTCTTTTTAATGGATTCATTCATGCATAAAATGTACCGTAATTTTCGTACTAAAGGTCGATATTTTTTTTCTGAAAAGTCCTGCCCTCGACCTATCCAACGGAGTCGACCTATCTAAGGCTTAATAAAAAAAATCTGATGTCTGTGTAAAATGTTAATGCATCAGAAACGTCAATGTGAGTGGTAAATATGATTAACAATTTTCTTTTTTGTTATAGGTGCTATTCGTAGGTTGAAGATACTAACCTGGTGTTTTATTTTGTTTTTATATTATCAAAACAGTGTTAATAAAGATATTTTTCGCGTATTTAGTCTTTTTATTGATCTACATTTTAAATGGGAAGTTTGGGTTAATACGTTAATAATGGAATCGTAACCGGTAACACCTGGTACAAATCCGGGATTATCGATCTTTTGTACAATACTAAAAAATGTTTCACGGATTACAAACAGTTTGGGCATGAAAACTGATTGCAAATATGATTGTATTTCATAATTCATTTGAGTTATTATATTCATTAGGTGAATATCGATCTTGTTTCATATTTACCGCCTTCACTTTTACCTGCTGTAATACGACACATGCGTAGTAAGTAATGATCGAAATGGCGGCGTGGGACATAGCAAACGGAATAAAATTTTACTTTCATAGCCGTGGACGCCAACAAAATTGATGAAATTGTAATAGCTGTTTATTAATTTTGTAACTAAAATGTCATAACATTGTCAAATGGGTCTTCAATCGCAATCAAACAATTCGTTGTCGGCAAACTACAAACGACAATCGGACGCCGAGATGTGACAGGTAAAAACTTCAAACGATTAATTAAATATAATTGAGGAAGATCAGTGGCAGGCTTGGGTATTGTTTTGACAACTTAGCTGGATTTCCCAAATTGACACCTGTTTATGACCACTTGTCACAATAAATTTAATCAGACAATGATAACAAAATTAAACAGGTACGAAGCCATAGAATAATAAAACAACAAACATCAAGAAATTTATATTTTTATTACAATAAGTAAAGAAAGATAATTATCACAAACAATGGAAAATGCTTATAATTACCAATACTTACGCTTGTGACCGCCGATCGTCCTTCGACCTATGTGCCAATCGACCTATCTAAGAACAGAAACAAATTTTTGCCCCAAAAAGAGCAATTCGACCTATCGTCCCCATCGACCTTTAGCCCAGAAAATACGGTAGGTCACAATCAGCATCCTAAGCATGTATTGTTGTTGTCTTCCCAAAATGCATCATTCATACCAATATGGTTGATGTGGGACATGTCAGTAAGTGGGAATGGACTTTAACCATTGTACCTAACCAAGTCACTCATGCGTAAAATATAGGTCAGAGTCAGCATCCAAAGCATGCATTGTTGTTGTCATCCCAAAATGCAACATACATACCAATATGGTTGATGTGAGACATGTCAGTAAGCAAGAATGTACTTTAACCATTCTACCTAACAAAGCCACTCCAGCGTAAAATATACGTCACAGTCAGCATCCGAGGCATGCATTGTTGTTGTCATCCCAAAATGCATCGTACATACCAATATGGTTGATGTGGGACATGTCAGGAAGCAGGAATGAACTTAAACCATTCTACCTAACCAAGTCACTGATGAGTAAAATGTAGGTCACAGACAGCATCCGAAGCATGCATTGTTGTTGTCAACCCAAAATGCATCTTACAAACCAATATGGTTGATGTGGGATTTGTAAGTAAAGGGGAATGGACTTTAACCATTCTACCTAACCAAGTCACTCATGGGTAAAATATATGTCACAGTCAGCATCCGAAGCATGCATTGTTGTTGTCATCCCCATATGCATCATACATACCAATATAGTTGATGTGGGACATGTCAGTAAGCAGGAATGGAATTTAACCATTCTTCCTAACCAAGTCACTCATGTGTAAAATATAGGTCAGAGTCAGCATCCGAAGCATGCATTGTTGTTGTCATCCCCAAATGCATCACACATACCAATATGGTTGATGTGGGATTTGTAAGTAAGCAGGAATGGACTTAAACCATTCTACCTTAACAAGTCGCTCATGCGTAAAAAACAGGTCAAAGTCAGCATCCGAAGCATGCATTGCAGTTCTCTTCCACTAATGCATCATACATACCAATATGATTGATGTGGGACATGTCAGTAAGCAGGAATGGACTTTAACCATTCTTCCTAACCGGACGCGGACATAGACGCAGACGCGGACACCGACGATCGGTGTATCACATAAGCCCCCTCATTTTGTGAGTTGAGCTAAAAAATGTATAAGTTTTCAGGATTTCTCATGATGCACTAGAAACTGGCATTTTAGGGCACTATATGAAAATTTTCATCTACAAAAACACCATTTGGGAATCAAAATTAGGGGTAAAGATTAGAAATTTTCTAAACCTATATGTTTCCAGATAAATCTAATTTGGAATGGGCCTAAATTTAATCTCTGAGAGACGTCTGAAAAATCCCTGACAGCTGTCAGGAAAAACAATATTGTAAACTTTTATAATTACCATATCCCAGGCAAAGTTTGCTAGCCAGTAAATGAATGGGTTAACACCACTGACAAACTGAAGATGTTTAGAACTGGATGCTCTCTCTTCTATCAGTACCATGACAAAACTGGCTGGCACAAAAGACATGGCAAAGATAACACAAATAGCTATCAAAACATCTATAAAACTGGCTCTCCTGCAACAGAGAAAATTTGAATATCAAATTCAATAAGGAATAAAAAAAGTAGTTTTCAAAATAATACATAGTTTTTTTTTACCTAAAGCATACAGATGAATCTAGATTAACATCTATGAGTACATGTCAGTTTAGTAATCCTTCCCAGCTATTCATATACACTGTATCTATGATATAAATCTATTAACAAATTTCTGGGAAATTCTTAAAATAAAATATGCAAAACGATATAAATTAGATTTTGAGTACATTTGACAGCCCTGAGGAGTTAATCATTTAAAAGTGTTTTCAGCAAAAGAACTGCCAGATATACTGATCACTCAAGAGTTCAGATTTACAGCAGGAGAGAGGAGTAATGAGGTACAAATAAAAACAAGAGGCTCTCAAGAGCCTGTATCGCTCACCTGGGTCCTGCAGCACTATAATTCCAATTGATGGTCCATATATGGTGGTGTATGTACATAAAAATCAGAAACTTTTTATAAAATTTAATTAAAATTGTTCACGCAGTTCCAGAGAAGATTTTTGAATGCAGATTCCAAACCTAAGGGGCCTATGTTAATCTACGTTCCCTGCTGGCAGGTATTTAACATAAAACTTTGAAGAAGGACTATCATATCAAAATTTTACTGAAATTGTTCAAGCAGTTTCAGAGGAGAAGATCTTTTTATGCATTTCCCACTGGGTCCACTGTTAAACTAAGTTTTGCTACTAGTGGCCATGTCGGAAGACGGATCAGCACCAAAGTAGCAAGCTTGGTCAAAATCTCACAAGTTTCATTTATGCAATGTTTACATTGAATCCATTCAATGGTTTTCCATGATATCTTTGTATGCATTTCCCCTTAGGGTCCAATTCATTGCTGGCAGCAATGTTGGATGATGGATTAGCACTGATGTAACAACACTTGGTCAGCTTCTCATAAGCAAAGTTTGGATAAAATCTATTAAGCAGTTCTCTAGAAGATCTTTGTGTGCATTTCCCAAAGGGTCCACTGCTGTCGGTCATGTAAAATGACAGATTGGCACTAAAGTAATAACACTTGCCAAGTTTGGTTCAAATCCATTTATTGGTTCTAAAGTAGAAGTTCTTTGTATGCATTTTCCCAAAGAGTCCAATGTTAAAATTAAGATCCCCGCTGGCGGCCATGTTGGATGATGGATCAGTACCAAAGTAACAACACTTGGTAAGCACCTCATAAGCATCATTCATGCCCAGTTTGGTTCAAATCCATTCAGTGGTTCTCAAGAAGAATGTCTTTGTATGAATTTTCCTATTAGGTCAAATGGTAAACTAAGTTCCCCGCTGGCGGCCATCTTGGAAGTGGTCGGAAAACTTGAACATGTTCAATAAAATATAGTCCTTAACATGCTGAACATTTTTACAATTTAGACTTTACCTCTATCTCAAAGCTTTTTGAAATATAGGACAAAAAGTAAAAAATCACGAAAAATTTGACCAATAAAGGGCCACAACTCATATATAGGTACTTGGATTTTCTTCAAAATATCCATGTGGGTAGATCTTAACATGCTGAACATTTTTGCAATTTAAACTTAACCTCTATCTGTTATAGTTTTTTTAATAGAAAATAAAAAACATCAAAATTTTGAAAATTTTACGGAAAAAGGGCAACAACTCTTAGACGGGTCATCAGATTTTCTTCAAAATTTCAGCATGGATAGATCTTCTCATGCTGATCATTTTTGCTCCGTCTGATATTTGATATCTGTAACAATTTTTGAGTTATTTGCCAAAAACTGTAATT